>PVIC010029805.1:0-22172 GCA_004025085.1 Thryonomys swinderianus
GCTCCCCAAAGATGGCGGCTGGCTGTAGGCCAGAGACTGCTGCTTGATGCGAAGCAGCTGACCGCAGGCCTTGATTGACATCACCCGTGCTCGGTGGGAGGGGCCTCGAGAGGAGAACGTATATAAGCACCCGATGGGTGGTGGTAATGGTAATAATAAAGCTCAAGTTTGCGCTCCGTGGTTGCGGCTCTCTCTGCGGGATCAGCGAGGGTCGCGACAAGGGTAAGCCCTCCCCTGCCTTGCCGTCAATGCTGTTTCAACTAATCTGAGTTTACGCCAACCAGTGATTCAATCAGTGGGAGTCTCAGAGTTTCTCTTAGAGTTGAGAAAACATTTTATTTACCTGAGGATAAGAAGGAAGCTTTGTCCTCTAATTGTACTGACAGATTAAGCTATGTCCTCAAGGGGCTCAGGTTCAGGGTGAAGCTCACATTGCAAATAACAGAGAGAGGTAAAATGAAACAAGAAAGAGAGACCACCATGTCATTGCTGACCTCTGGCTCTAGAACCCACACAGTTGTTTCAAAAAACCTATAAATTCCTTTAGCCAGGCGTGGTGGCTCACGCCTGTCATCCCAGCACTCGGGAGGCAGAGACAGGAGGATTGCTGAGTTCGAGGCTTCCCTGGGCTACATAGTGAGCTCAGAGCCAGCCTGAACTACAAAGAGAGACCCTGTCTCAAAAAAAAAAAAAAAAACCTATAAATTCCTTTAGTGTTTAATCCAGTGTGAATCAGTCTTTTGATACTTCTAAGGAAAACTCTTTAAATGAGGCAGAAATATTTGGCTGTGGCACAGCCATAAAAAAATCACATTAAAATTAGCATAAAAGCTTAAAACTGTATCCTTGGTAGTACCTAGATTTGGATGCTTTTAAAATTAGGATTATGTGTGTCAGGCATGGTGGCTCATGCTTGTAATCCCACCACTTGGGAGGCAGAGACAGGAGGATTGCTGAGTTCCAGGCTTGCCTGGGCTACATAGTGAGCTCAGGGCCAGCCTGAGCTACAAAGTGAGACACTGTCTCAAAAAAAAAAAAATTAGGATTATGTTTAACTTTTAATAAGTTCTACAGTTTTCTTCCAGTAAAAAAAAAAAAGCACTCCTTTAATTCTCTTGATTTACTCTTTCTTCTGTTTATCCTTCCTCAACACCAACCCGCTGAGTTTCCCATTTAAGAGGGAAATATCAGGAAGAGGAGGCTTGATATCTCTCAAATCTGCACAATTACTCCGACCCTAGGAATATTCTAGAACGTTGTCTCTGTGCGCAGGTCAAGTTGTCCACATAGACAGTAAAGTCTATTTATTCCTCTGGCTTGCTGTGTAATGGGAAGAGATTGTGACCTCGGGTAACTTCGCTGAAAAATAAAAGGCGAAATGAGCGGACACAAAAAAGACGAGCAGTTGTGGCCAAATCTAAATCTACGGTTCCTGCTAAACACACCTGTGCACACACAAACACACTGTATTTCTTTTTTTAAAAATATTTTTATTTCTTTGTTAGTACATGTTTGCAACACGTTCCTCAAGAGGAGTGGGGACATATGCAGGATATCTCGATTCTTTTTTCATCTTCTCCCACTCCTTTCCTTCTTCCCTCCCTCCATCTCTTCATCCTCTTCCTATTTGTAAAAATTTGTCTCCCTAATTTCTATTATTTTTCACTTTGCTCTTTATTTATATTTTGAGTTTTTCATGTAAGAGAAACTCTTCTAAATCTAAATCTTCTAAAAATCATGTATTATTATATCTTCTAAAAATTATGTATTATCCCTACATTGACCTTTCTTAGAGGTGGAGGATCAGCTGATAGGTGAAAGATCATAATAGCTAATCGTCAAATATGAAACTCTGGAACTGAGTGTTCCATATAGACAAGTGTCTCACTGGTCCTTTGAAAAGCATAAAACAGTTCTCCTTCGACCTACAAAGCTAGCCTCTGGTGCAAAACATTTGGGCCAAGCATGAAAAAAAAGAATCACTGTGCTTAAGAAGACATAGAAGTACTTAACCCAGAAAGAGTCATGCTATTTATTTCAGAGCCACAGTGATTCCCTTCAGCAACCTGTGCTGGCATCAGTAGGCTAAAGGGCACAGTTAGCGAGAGGTTAAAAGAGTTATATCTACTTGGTGACTAAGCCCATTTGATTGTCTTAAGTGTGTCTGGCTTCTCGAGTGTGCTTTTATTTCAGATGATTATGAATGTTCCAAGTGGAATCGCTGCAGCCACCTGGCTTAAGGACTGTAAGGCACTTCAGAAATCAAATTTCAGGGCCGAAGATTGGTTTGAGAAACAGTGAACAAGGAGAAATCTTCCCTTTGCAGAGCTGCTGTGTGTCAGAGTTTATCCTCATTATATTATGGTGGGAAGAAAAGAACAAATTAAGACATTTAACTGCTTAAAATTTGAGACTCAATTGCATTTAACACTGCAAATCTTGTTACTAGACCTGTGGGCTTACCTGTTCCTTGTGTGAAGGCTGGTACGTGTTAGCAAATAACATTTTTTAAGATCAGAGAATGGATCTGGGCTAAGTGGATAATGACTGTTCCACATTCTCTACTATATAAGAGAGGATCCCGCAGGATCCAGTTTTTTAATTTGATCAAAAGTCTCAACAAAGAAAAAGAAAGACCTTAAAATTTTACTTTCTTACCTGGCCACCCTTCCTTGCTAGTGCCAGCATGCTTTAAATTAATATCAGTTATATGAATACACAAGTTCTGACTTTTTTTTTTTTTTTTTTGCTTTTTGAGACAGGGTCTCACTTTGTAGTTCAGGCTGGCCCTGAGCTCACTATGGTGCCCAGGCAAGCCGCCACGAACTCAGCAATCCTCCTGTCTCTGCCTCCCGAGTGCTGGGTTTACAGGCGTGAGCCACCACGTCCGGCATTTCTGACTTTTAATATAAGGGGTCATTCAAATGCTCAAACTATCCCTTCAAATTGGCTTCAGTAATGAACGAATCATTAAGGGTTTAGTGTTGTTCCAAAAACTCTTCTTCCCACCACCCATCTCCAGAGAGAGAAAGAGACAGACAGGCAGACAGACAAAGACAGAGACAGAGAAAAGGAGGAGGAGGAGGAGGAGGAGGAGAAGAAGAAGAAGAAGAAGAAGAAGAAAATTGGCTCCTTTTCTTTGGCCCACATTCTAATTGAGTTTTGATAAGATGATGGATGTTGTACTGCAGTCCAAGTCTATATGCTAAATTAACAAGGCTGTCTGCTGAGTTTCCTCCTCTGAAGGCACACTGAGATGAGCTTCTGCTAATTCTCTTACATAAAGCATGATGTGGACGTCTCAAAGTCTTATTTGGCGCCTGGAATTGCCATTTTCTCCAGCATGCTGGTGCCTACACTGGAGCCAAACCATCTGGTTTGAGGAAGAACTCCAGGACGAATAATGTTTAATCAGCCAGGAAGAAAGAATCTCAGTATTTTAAATATATGCACTAAAGCACCTTAAACTTTGTGACGTTTTAAAAGACTTATTCCTGCAGGTCTTTACAGGAAGGACACGTCTCTAATGTGGAATGCAAGTATTTTATATTTGTCTTCAAAATTAGAATGATAAATGGAGCAACCAAAAGAAGTAGGTAATTTCAACAAAGTCTGGCACACAATTTTTCATTTGTTTCCCAAGATTTGTGCTTTTTAAAAAAAGCGTAGGGGTAAACCTCTGTAACTTAAACATTATTTTTGTTCTGAATGGTTTTCAATGTAGTCTTGGATACAGACCCATTCATGATAAACATAAGGCTCAGGAGAGGAACAGATTTTGCTATTTAGAATTTTCACATTTGGTTGTAAGGCCGTTTTACTTTTTAAATATAAAAAGTAGTAAGAGTAGTAAAAAGTAGTAAAAACTCAGTGCAAGTTGGTCCCTCATACTGGCAGCACAAATGGCAACCATCTGTTTGTGCCAGGCTGGAAGGATCAGGTACCCTAACCCTGGGCAGAAATTTGAACAGTGTAGTCTGGACTTGAAGTACAGCTGCTAAAAACTCTCAGGTGATGTGGAGAAATGAAGACTCAAAGCAAGGATTTGCTGTAGTAGAAACTGACTCCAGGCATCTTGAGAGCCAGATCCAAACTTCAGGCAAACTTTGTATCTATCTTGAGCCACCTTTCATCTCTTGACATACCAGGAGGTTTTACAGTCTACGTACCCCATGGGGCCGTCTTTTCTTTGATATTGTGTTAAGGGATGGAGTTTCCTCCTCTGAATTATATGAATACACAAGTTGTGACTTTTTTTTTTTTTTTGAGACAGGGTCTCACTTTGTAGTGAATATTTTGTTCTAAATCCACCTGGTGAAATCTTAATCTGTAACTAAGAATGTGACCTTGGGAAATAAGGCTTTCATTATCTAAGTGAAAGCATTATTGTGGAAAGGTATGGTTCTTGGGAGATCTCTGGGGACTATGACATATGACATATGGTGATACTAAGGGAAAACTGGAAGAAGAATAGGTTTGAGAGAAGAGAACTTTCAAGTTGAATTTGGAATGGGCTGAACTTAAGATCTATGTGAGGCATCCAATCAGCAAATATCTAAAGATGTATGTAGACAGATGATAGATGATTGAGAGATAGAACATAGATGATAGAGAGATATAGATAGATAGTTCTGAGGGAAGACTAGGCTACAGATACAGATTCGAGAGTCTTCATTGCATGGTCACTGAAACAGGAAGATCGTGTGGAACGCAAGAGGAAAGAAGAACGCTGGATAGAAAACTAGTAAATGCCAGTGGTTAAAGATTGGACTGGGGGAGACATATTAAAGGAAGACTGAGAAGTCAGAGGAGTGACAGGAAAATGGAGAGGACTTCGAGATGACAGTGAGATGTCTGCGAAGAGACTATGAGTCAGAGCAACCTAGGTGATGCTCCTGTCGCAGAGTAACTCCTCCGTCCAGGAGCTTCCCAGCCAGAGTCCAATTCTCTGGACACAAAGCTTATGTGTGTGGGGGGAGAGGGCTGTAGGGAGGGCAGCTGAAAGGAAACAATGACAACCAAGATGTGTCATGTACAGGTCCAAATTCAAAAATGTACCAGTAAACTCAATAAAGGAAAAGTCAACAGATAAATAAGCAAATAAATTGGTCCTCATGAACCTTTAGGACAGGACGGGGGGCGGGGCATGAGGGCCCATGCATGCACTCCTCTGTTTCAGCACCCAAGTGGCTCACGGCGCTAGTAAAAATAGAATGCAAAATATTTATAAAATGTATCGCAGCAGTTAAAATTTATTGCAACAGATAAAATTTATCACAACAGTTAAGTAAGGGAAGGATGTTAAAGTGTCTTTTTGGTGAGGTAACAAAATTATTTCTGTGTCCTAAGCAACTTTTCATGGTGGACACTCAAAAGAGATAGGATTGAATGTATAGGTGCATGTTCTTGAGGTTTCTAAATCTTAGTCTGAAAATCCCTAGTAGCTCCCCTAGCCAAGGATCTTGGCTACCAACTCTCTGAGATTATGCTGTACCCATGAAACACATGAAGCACCCATAAATTGTCTTGCATCATGGCAAGACAGTTTGGATGAATGTACAGTCTGACTTTGCCTTTTCAATCAAAAACATGAATCAGCGGAGGCAGTGGCTGTGAGGAGGCCCTAGTCTAAGCCAGAATCTTTAATTGCATTGTCTTCTCTTATGACAAGTAATTAGAAATGACTGTTTCCTACCAGTCTGAATTATAAGATGATTATTTCCCTTTAACATTCACTGGCTGCTTGGCACTGAAAGTCTGTGACATTATTTTTTTAATTCACCAATTATTGGAGAAAGTGGCCAATGAAGAGCAATTTTCCAGCAGCTGAAGTCAATTTTAGTCACAAGAAATGGGCTGGGTGGAGGGAGGAGGCTCCACGGAGACCCCACTTACTGAGTTTTTTGGAGAAAGTCTTGGAAATACTGGAATGGCACTGTTTGAAAAAACCTTCTGTTCCAACTAGCTCCCTATCAAGAATATAACCAAAATTATGAAACTAATAAAAAGTAAGGGAGTGATGAACAGAAAGGAATACCGTGCTCCCCAAAACAACATACAAAAAGCCCAGTCATTACCACTCAGAGGATGAGGGTACTCCCTTACCCAAGGAGTCACCATTTCAATCTGCAGTAAATGCAAATCAAAGAGCCCTGGAGAAAACCAGCCCAAGGAAATATTTTGGGTGGTGGATAAACATTATATTGTCTTTAGGCACCCTCCTGACTGGAAGGCATCAATTTTTTTTTTCTTTTTTGGAGACAGGGTCTCACTTTGTAGTTCAGGCTGGCCCTGAGCTCACTATGGTGCCCAGGCAAGCCACCGTGAACTCAGCAATCCTCCTGTCTCTGCCTCCTGAGTGCTGGGATTACAGGCGTGAGCCACCACACCCAGCATTATATGTGGTAACCAGGGATCGAACTCAGGTCCTTGCGCTTGCAAGGCAGGCGCCGGAACCACTGAGCTAACCCTCCGGCATCAATTATTTTAAAAAATTAATGTGGAGAGTAAAAGATGCAGCCAAATTTTAGTCCTGCTCACTCTGGCAAAAATCAATCTAAGTTAGAAAAATAAGACTACCCCGGGAAAAACAACATACAACACAGCGACATGTCTCAGTCTTCACAGTTACAACTAAGAGATTTATATCTAATAAAATACAATGTTTTCTGTGTCCCCTTTGGACATCTCAGAGAAAGAGAGTTAAAAACTTGAAATTTCGCCAGGCGTGGTGGCTCACGCCTGTAATCCCAGCACTCGGGAGGCGAAACAGGAGGACTGCTGAGTTCGAGGCTTGCCTGGGCTACATAGTGAGCTCAGGGCCAGCCTGAACTACAAAGCGAGACCCTGTCTCAAAAAAAAAAAAAAAAAAACTTGAAATTCCAACATTTTTGTCTAGTCTGATAAGATATATTCAAGTTTTCAAGGACCACGTGGCTTCACGAATCTGGCAATTTTTTTGACATGGGTTATTCAGGAAAGGGACTAGAAGAAGAAATGAGTCCACATGGTAACAGCAGGGAGTGTCACTGGGTCCACTGAAGAACATAAAGAATGAGGAGGACCTGGGCCAGATCTTTGGCAAAGCCACACATGTAAAGAGCAGCAAGCACAGACAGGCAGACATCTCTGGACGTGTTGCTGCACGTAACAAGGCTGGCAGATGACCATAGCTATAGTTTCAGTAGGGTCTGTCTTCCAGGCTCGTGTGTTGGAGAAGTGGCCTCCGTGTGGTGGGGCAAAGAAATAGTAGAACACAAGAAGTGGTCCTTACCCAAGGGAGTTAGGTGATGGTCTCCACCTTCCCTCTTAGGTGGCTTAATGCTAACTCATAAGAGTTCTAACTTTTATGAAACTAGATTACTTCTCACAGGACTACATTGTTACAGGGCAGCCCGGAGCCTGCCTCAACTGCTTTTTCCACATTCACTATTAATATAGCTTTCATAAAGCCATCCTTCGGGATTTCCTCATCAGAGCAGCAGACACCAGTACCCTGTTCCTAAAACCCCCAGAACCACAAGCTAAATAAACCTCTTTTCCATAAAGTTTCTCAACTTCAGATTGTCATAGCAACACAAAATGCACCATGACATCAGTGAAGTACTTAAAAGCCACCACATGAGCGTATAATGACGTGTGATTGTTAGGATGTTGAAATAGTGCAATTGTAAACAAACAAGGTTTTTCCTCTTGGGTAAGAAATTAAACAGCGTGCAAGGACCGACACAGCTATGGTAACAGAGATCTCCAAAGAAGAGACTGAGTGTGAAGGACATTGCAATGTGAAAATTTGTGCCACTGCTGATGAACAGCATCCTGCCTGTACCCCCATTACTGTGATACAGTAGGTGACGACACCAGCGCTCAGCTGATCTGTGAGTCCGGGAGAATAAAATCCCTCACGGCTGTGTGGTGTGTGGTTTTTCTCAACATTGCATTCATTTGCTCCTAATAAGTTCTCAAGAAAAAGAAATGCATTCTCCTTTGTCACTTATTCATTAAAAAAAAAAAGAAAAGAAAAAAGCAAGATTGCTACCTTCAGTCTTCTATCATTATTTCCAGAGCTCAAGAATGAGATAACATTTACTGGAAAGAAGTAAAAGTGTGTGGCTTCACAAAATGTAAAACTACATTCAGGAAATTCAGAAGGATGAGTTGCCCCACATATGAAAATGTGCATTGATTACTTTAAAATCAGAGCAGATTGCATTTTTCAGACAAAAAGTACTTTTCAAAAAGAAGGCATTATTCCCTTAAAGTTTAACAAAACCTTTCTGTCTTCCAACTTTACAGCGCTTTTTGAACCACAGTGAAAAATAATTTCCTTCCATCTCTTTCTTTTTCCTTTGTGTGAGTTGGGGGGGGAGCTGTAACTTGGAATTAAATCCAAGGCCTTAGCATTGAACTACATGCCCAGTCCTTTATCAGTTTTGAGACACTTTCTTGCTACATCGCCTTGGCTGAGCTTGAATTTGCCATCCTCCTGCCTCAGCTTCCCAGAACAGGATTACAGGAGTGTTCCATCACAAGTGGCTCAACATAGAAATTGTACTTAAAGGGAATGCTTCAAGTTTCTGGATCTTTCTGATGAAAGATGAATAAAGGAGTTTGGGAACTTCATTTTTAAAAAATTGTTTAATTTTTTATTTTTCCCAGTAAATAATTGCACATTGGTAATACTTTAAAGTTTAAAAATAAAGAGCTAAATTATTAGATATTTATAATAGTAATGGTGATATTACTAAAAGATAAACTATTTTTAAATGCAAGCTATCTCTAACATTCAGAATTTTGTAACTGCAAAGTTAGTTCTTTGTAACTTACAGCATGCATAGAAATATATTGACCTACTTATTAGAGGTGAATTACGTATATTTAACAGTAGAGAAAAGACACTCATCTTTAAATTACAGCTCAATAGAAAAAAATATTCAATGTGAGAAAGTTTTTCCTTAAATGGTTTAATTAAAAGCAAATAATTTTTTCATCTGAAGAAAATTTCTAAGGGGAGGTGGGGAAAGCAAAGAAGGGAAAGAAAAAGTTTGATGATAAAAACAAAAAAATGACAACAAAGCATTATTTTTATATGGAGTGGGGTTGTAGGAAGGGCAGGGGAATGGGAAAAAATGAGAATCAAGGTGCATCATGTACACATACAGATTCTCAATGTTGAATGTGATCATAATGTATACCTAAAATGTACCAGTAAATTCAATAAAGGAGGAAAATATAAAAGAAAATTTATAAAAGCAAGTTTAACAGGACAGTTATTACATTGTCTAGAGTTGCAGGGTCTAGAGTTTCTCTAACACTACCAGCAGACTCTTATATATTTTAAACGGGATAAAGAGAGTTTTGCTGTTGCTGCTGCTCTTTAGTTTTTTTTTTTTTTGGTTGTTTTATTTTTGGCACATAAGAGCCAGGGAGGAGAGGAAGTTAAACTGGGAAAACAGTTCAGAAAGCAAAACAAAAGATCCCCCCAAGGTTTTGGGCAACAGTTTGAGAGAAACAACAAAACGGAGTGTGCTTAAAGAATCTCTGTGTTTATATGTGAGGAGTAAAATACAAATCACTGAACAGCAAGAACCAACAAAGGGGATTACATCAACTTGAAAGCACCCGCACAACAAAGGAAGCAATTAACAAACTGAAGACACAGCCTGCAGAACAGGAGAACATCTTTGCCAGCTACTCTTCTGACAAAGGATTAATATCCAGAATATATAAAGAATTCAAACAGCTTAATACTAAACAAAAATATCTTAATCGATAAAGGGGCTAATGAATTAAACAGACACTTCTCAAAAAGAATACAAATGACCACTAAGTATATGGAAAAATGTTCAACATTTTCAGCCACTCGGGTAATGCAAATCAAAACTACATTGAGATTCTATCTCATCCTAATCAGAGTGGCTAGCATCAAGAATACAAAAAAAACCAGTAAATGCTGGTGAAGATGTGGGAGGAAAGGAACCTTCTAGAGGGAGGGAGTATAAATCAGTCAAGCCAACATGGAAATCAACATGGAGGGTCCTCAGAAAACTAAGAATGGAGACACCGTATGACCCAGTACATACAACACCTCCTCAATATTCTTGAAAATATTAAATTCAGTATACTGTTAAGATACTTGTATACCATGTTAATTGCAGAGCAATTTATACAGCCTATGAAAACACCCCTAGTGCCCATAAACAGGTGAGTGAATAAAAAAGTTATATATATATATATATATATATATATATATATATATATATGTCAATATTACTTAGGCTTGAAGAAGAACAAAATGTTATTTGTAGAAAGATGGATGGAACTGAAGATCATCATGTCAGGTAAAATAAGCCAGACGCAAAAAAGTCAAATATGGTGTGTTTTCTCTCATATGAGGAATCTCAAAATAAATTGAAGCTTAAAGATAGAAAGATGAGATGAAAATATAAAATGAGGGAAAAGGAAAGGGATTGAAGGTGAAAAAGAAAAGACCAATGGAAATAATGGGGGAAGGAATTGATCCAAGTGTGTTACATGCATATATAAGTGAACCAGAAAAAAAGCCATTATATTGTATAGCTAAGATACATTAATAATAACTTTTAGAACTGAACTGTAGCTGTTTCAAAACAAGTGTGGAAGCAGGCAGGTCACAGCTGTCTTCCTTGCAAGAGGTGAAGGGAAATAGTACATACATATTTCAGTAGAACATGAGGTCAGACAGTTCTACAGCATCACCAGGAGGTGGGGCAGTTGACTTAGTGTGGCTTGGTTGCTGTCTCCAGTGACCTTTGAGGGCTAGAGTGATTGAAAGCGGTGGGGAGTGTGAAGCAATCTATTTGCATTGTAAGATTTTGCAAGGATTTTGTAACTTGAGGAGTCTTTGTAACTGATTCTTTAATAGTATCAACCATTTTAAGTAGGAATGGAAACACTCTTAATCGTCTCAAAAAGAAAAGATGACTAAAGAGAAGCAGATATATGCTAAAATCAGAATGAAAAGCTTTTTTAGCCACCTAAAAGTTGTATGGGCAGGGGGGACTTGGAAAGTAATTAAATTGGGTAATGCTTGTGCATCAAGAATCTTCAAGTCCTGTGTGAGATTAGTTATTTATTCATCTGGTCTTGCATATCCAAGTAGACGCAGCTTCCAATGTGACCCAAAACCTGTTGGACTACAGGCCTTAAAATGTGTCCTCATTGACTAATACTCAGCAATATTGATGCTACTGTATTAGATTGAGTGGTTTATTTAAACTACAGGGCAGAGTGCAGTACTTTGCTTGAAAACAATAAAATAATAATGATAATCATTTTTCCTCTCTCCCCCTTTTAGGCTTTGACCAGGAGAGAATAACTACAAGAAACTACTAATTTACAAAATGTGCAGATGACCTAGTTTATTCATAACCATTGGAGTTTTAATTTATTAAGCAACAATTTAATATAAGCAGTACCATGTAATTCTAGTTTGCTGTGTCTTTTATGGGAAAATAATGTATTACTTAATAGGGAAGATAAATTTATTATTGGAAAATTTTAATAATGAACAAAATTCTGTTTGGGTATTTTCATGGGAAGTAATTAGTTGCAAAGTTGTCCTTCCCTGAAGTGTGGTGATATTGGTGGCAATTGCTATTTCGTGGTGAATTCTCTACTGAACAACCTACCCAAGTCTGGCTTCAGGAGAATAGGAGGACCAAGAAAGTAAGAACCCATGTGGGAGGTCCAGGACTTGGAAGGGAAGGGAGCCCATCAAAACAACCGTCTGACAACCCTGAATTCCAATGCCCATCTGCTCCCAGATGCCACAGTGAGAATCCAGAGACAGAGTGGAGATGGCAGGTGGAGAATTCTTCTCCACAGGCACAAAGAATCTGAGAAACTGTAGAAAGTCCAAGTGCTCCAGAAAGTCTCTTTCCAGCTTGCTGTCTATAACTTGTTCCTCTACTAAAAAGATTCCTTAGCACTAAGGTTCCAGTCCATGTTGGGTTGGCCTCATTGTTTTGAGCAGCACGTAGGAGCTTACTTTGTGGTCAGGAAACGAGAGAAAGACAGAAAGAGGCAGAAGTCTCATAATCACCTTTTGAGGCATGTCCCTAATATCCTAAGGCCCCCGGCTAGGCTTCACCTCTCACAGGGTCCGATGCCTTCTAACATTACCCATACTGAGGATAAACTTTTAATACACAGACCTTTGGGGATCACCCAAGATCTCAGCGCTATTAATTCCAATGTGTTCCAAAAACACATTCTGTGTTAGGGGGAATGTTTCAAAATATGGGGAATATAGTGGATTAACACAATGGAGTCCTCATTAAAGACTGGAAAACAGTAGTGACAGGTGTGTCTGAAGAAGAACAGCCTCAGACAGGACTAATAAGTAGGACCTTGGGGAAAAGCTGAGTGAGGAGACAAGCCAAAATTTGGTCTATATGCACAGATATGGCTACACAGGTTGTAAAAATACTAAAATATAGTTTATTATTTTGTAAAAAATCATTGCTGGGCCGGAGATTTAGCTCAGTGTTTCCAGCGCCTGCCTCGCAAGCACAAGGTCCTGAGTTTGATCCTGGTAACCACATACAATGCTGGGCGTGGTGACTCACACCCACCAGCAATCAATACCATATACCACAGTGCCGGGCATGGTGGCTCACGCCTGTAATCCCAGCACTCGGGAGACAGAGACAGGAAGATTGCTGAGTTCGAGGCTTGCCTGGGCTACATAGTGAATTCAGGGCCAGCCTAAACTACAAAGCGAGACCCTGTCTCAAAAAAGAAGTCACTGCTAAGTTCTCCTGCCTGCTCCCCTGTCCATCCCAGTTCTTTTTTTGAGAACTCTGGACCTCTTCCATGATCATAGAGCTGAAGGAGTCATGCCTGCCAGAGGCGCCCCTAGAAATCAGACCCTCTCTGATGGATAGTCCACTACCTGGCCAGTGCTGATTCTTCATAGTTTGAATATCATCCCAACCAGAAGTTTAACATCCTGTGCCTTGTCTCAGCTGCCACGGCTACACCAAAATAAAGACAGAAGTGAAACAGACAGAAGTAACGTAACCTTATTCTTATTTTCCATTTGAAATTTTGTTTATATATACTGAAGTTCTAAAGTTGACCCACATTTTCATGACCCACACTATGAATGACCATGACTCCTATGGGTGATATTAATTTTGACAGAAGATAAAAAATCTTAAGAGAGTAAGAGCTCATAAGTGAGAGAAGCTTGACAGAATAATGCAAACAAGCCTTTCAGAAATAAAAACGTGGGAAGATAAAATTAATCTTGTATTTTCCCAAGGTTATCTTCACACCACTGAATCTTTGTTTCACCTGGGTTAGAGTAGAGAAATGGGATAGATGTAGAAAGAACACTGGATTTAGGATGAGAAGAGTCCCAGATAGTAGCATGGGGGTAGGTAGCATGGGGGATAGTAGCATGAAAGGATAGATTTGTAGCCTGGTTTCCTAAGTACATGAATGTACTGTAAAATGGATGATAATAGTGTTTACTACAAAGTACTATGAAAGTTGGATAAATTAGAGGAAACCCAACATCTGGTATTCAGTGAAAGTCAGCCTACATTTCTTTTGCTTTTATTTCCCTCTCTGGTCCCCATATCTGCCTTTATCCTCCCCACCCCCAGCACCTAGACACATACACACCACACATACCTGCACCAACTCACCGGGCCAGGGATTTAGCTCAAGTGGTACAGCGCCTGCCTTAGCAGCACAAGGGGCCCGAGTTCAATCCCTGGTGCCACAAACACAAAACAAAACAAAATGTGTGAATTCACTTGCACAGGGATTGACAGCTGGATCATAAGGATGCACAGATCACTCAGTATGTTTTGTTTGTTGTGTATTTGTTTCTTTTTGAAGTCCTGGAGCATGAACTCAGACCCTTCCTACTGAGCTACATTCCCATAATTCCCATAATTACATGTTAACGTAATTATTTAATTGAAATTATTTTTCAACTTTGAGACAAGTTCCCCCTAAGTTGTCCTACATTAGTTTGAACTTGTAGTTCTCCAGTGAGTCACTTAATATGTTTAAATACCGGGTTTTTGACATACAAAGCAAGGATAATGTAAGATTTCTTGAGTGGTAGGTTATAAGTACAAAGTAGGAAACAGATGTAAAGGAGAAGCTATGGTCAACAAAGAGAGATGATCAGATATACATATTTCCCATGCATATCTCCTTAGTTTCTACAGCATAATTTGCAAGACTCTCTATGTGAAACACTTCCACTTACCCCCAGGTTAAAGCACGGGTCTGTAATACTGCATGTGCCATAATGCATCACGTGGCCTCATCTTTCAGAATATGCTCCACCCATAGCAGACACTCAAAAAATATCTTTTGGATAGAAGAATGGATTCGTGATCAATCCACAGGTTTTGTAAGGCAAATGGAGTGTAAAGAAGAATGCATTCATAGTATGTGTGGCTTACTTCACACCAAACACAAACTAATGTTTGAAGAAAGAAAAATGAACCAACTCATGAATTATGCTGAAGTTTACACCTCGGCTGCAGCTAGTCATTGCTTTAAAGAGCCTTTTGATTTAGTTATTGTCAGCTAATAGATGAAAATGTGTGCTTTTCCTAACGTACATTTGAATTTCTGAAGTCTTGCATTTCACACCAAGAACCAGAATTCAGTCAACATTTTCACATACTAGAAGGAAGTAATCAATGCATAAACTTTCTTTTTCTCTTTTTAAAGAATTACCTTTGTGGGGCCGGAGGGTTAGCTCATTGGTTCTGGCGCCTGCCTCACAAGCGCAAGGTCCTGAGTTCGATCCCCGGTAACCACATATAATGCTGGGCGTGGAGACACGCCCACCAACAATCAACACCGCATACCACAATGCCGGGCATGGTGGCTCACACCTGTAATCCCAGCACTCGGGAGGCAGAGACAGGAGGATTGCTGAGTTCGCGGCGGCTTGCCTGGATACCATAGTGAGCTCAGGGCCAGCCTGAACTACAAAGAGAGACCCTGTCTCAAAAAGCAAAAAAAAAAAAAAAAAAAAAAGAATTACCTTTGAGAAGTAGAAGTCTGTACATCACTCATGAATTGGCAAATGATTTTCCTGAGTTTCTTTGGCATTGCTCATAAAAATCTCCTGTGGTAAAAATACCTCTTCTCCTACAGACCCATCAACAAGTATTTGTCTGGACTCTGTGACAGAAAAGCTGCGGGTGGCAGAAAGAAACCATTAAAAAAAGGTAAGGGTAAGGATTTAAGAGGGAAGTTTTAAGGTATTAACAAAACAAGGCCCTCGGAATTAGACCTGGTTTAGAGGAAGGTAAAATTTTGAAAGTTAGAAAAAAGGAGCGTGTAGTATGACTTTCCCTCCAACATATTAAGGGCTGTGTTAAGGTATTTTCTCCCACAGAGGCAGAATTTTAAAATTTAGAATGTTTAATGTTAACTATACATATTAATGGGGTTCAGGTGATATTTTCTTACATACATATTATGTGCATTAATTACATTTAATCATTTCTTTTCAACCTCTCAACACACCTCTTTCGATCACCAGTAGTCACTATTTTACTTTCAGGTTGATTTTTTTTTTTTTTTTGAGACAGGGTCTCGCTTTGTAGTTCAGGCTGGCCCTGAGCTCACTATGTAACCCAGGCAAGCCTGGAACTCAGCAATCCTCCTGCTTCTGCCTCCCGAGTGCTGGGATTACAGGCGTGAGCCACCATGCCCAGCAACTTTCAAGTTGATTTTTAACTGTTTTATATGAGAAAGGATATGTGGTACATATCCATCAGAATCTAGCTTATTTCATTTACCACAGGGTTTTCCAGGCCCTTTCACTGTGCTGCCAAATGACAAGATTTCTCTCTTCTTTACAGCTGAATAATACTACCTCACGATGTGTATATATACCACATTGTCTTTATTCATCTATTGATGGGCATCTAGTTATTTCAGTGACTGAGCAGTGCAGCAATAAAGATGGCCTTATGTGTATCTCTCTGGTAGAAATTCAGTCTTCCTCTTGTAACAAGAAGAGAACCACTGGAGATGTTCTGTGGCCTGTCTGGACAATGGAGAAAAGGATCTGATCTGTGTTTCAGAAAGAGGATGCTGGCGATTTGTGCAGGATAAACAGGAAGAATAAACCTGGAAACAAGGAGCCGGTCATGGTAGCCACAATGGAACCAAGGGCCGATCTCAGACCATTGCGTAGAGGATCCTGTTTACAAAAGGAGTCCAGAAAATGTGAAGGGGAAGGAATTGATTAGCTCCTGAGAACAGGCGGAGGCGAGCACTTATGGTCAGAACTGACAATAAGACTTGAACGAGCCTTAAATGAATTTAAAGGACAGATTAATCTCAGGGTGAAGTGAGACAGTTTTCCATTTAATCCTTGCTTCAGAGGATCCTGCGACTATAGGGTTAAGTAATTTCTATTTTCTGTGTGTGAAACTCTTATTTCTCCCTATTGAACAGATGGCATTATTTGAAAATTTTCATCTCCTCCAATCTTCGGTTTCAGGAACCTCATTCTGGATTTCCCTTCCTGGACCTGCCCTGTCCACTTGGGACAGTGCCTAGGGACAAGGCTAAGCGAGAGAGGAGACAATCTGATTTTTCCTTAAGCTTTAAATTTTATCAAGCTAAACACGAAATCAAAGTTCCCTAGTAGAATGAAACGTCTATCAATTTTGGCAAAAAGCCAAAGCAAAACAAAAATCCACAGCTTACTTAAACAGAATTCATATTTTAGAACCTTAAAACTTAAAGTTACTACATTTTGGTTCCCTTACAAAGGTCCAGAATATAATATTACATCCATAAAGTGAGGTCTATGTTCCAGTGGTTAAGGTAATACAAAGAAAAACATGAATTATATTTGTGGGTGTGTTTTTCTTGTTAGAGACTGTTACTTTTTGTAGGGCCTTTTTGTTTATAATGTCATGTTGTTTTTATTAATAATAGTGAGAAGCAGTTTCCTTTTAAAATAAATTTATGTAAGTAAAGAAAACTAAGTCAATGGAAAGAGAAATGAACGATATAGGAGGTTTTGTAGTGTGCCAAAAAAGGTAAAATTGTCATAAAAACAAATGAAGTATGGCAAACATTGTGCAGCTGGGACGAACACGGGCTGCAAAAGCAGAAGATTAATGTTCCAACTGGCCTATAAATATATGAAGGGTCTTAAACAAATTGTAGAATTCATGTGTTAGCTACTTTTCTCTCACTGCTGAGACAAAACGCCTGGCACCAAAGCTTCAAAGGGAAGTCACTTGGTTTACAGCTCACACAGGCTTCGGTCCCCAGTGGGCCAGCACCAAGACAGACAGCAAACAGGCGAGGCCTCCACAAGCCCGCAAAGGTAACAAGGACCTTAACAGCACCTTTCTGCCCCTTGTATTTTATTCAGACTAGTAGGGTGGACAGCACCACACCCTCGATCCTCAGCCCTATCCCCTGCCGCGAGTCAGCCTCAAACTCCAGATTTAACTACCTCTGGAAGAGCATGAGGCTTTGGGGGGACATCCAGCCCCAAATCGTAGCAGTGCAGTGTTGTTGAATCTCATCCGTGAAGTGAGGATGGCAGCATCCGTCTTGCAGGGATGTTAATCAGAAAAGACAAAGTATGTGACAGCACCTTGAAACCTGCCCAGTGCAGCAGGAACATTGGCTTTTACTGTGACAGGTACCAGGAGATTCAGGTGCTGATTTCCAAATGCTTTTGCAGAGACGAAGAGTAGCAGCGAGAGTCACCACCCCTGAACGGTGTACTGGCCCCTAAAATGCATCTGTTGCTTCCTGATGATGTTATCAATCTTTAGGGAAAGGAACTTATTGATTTGTTTCCCTTAGAAGTGCTTCTGCAAATTGATCTGGCTCTTTAAATGCTGCAGGCTCGCTAATGCCTCTGCCATCTCCAGCTGTGGTTGGAAATGATCCTGTTGCAGGGAAAAGGCCAGATCATTCTGACATTCTCTGGCTCTGGTCTGGCTCCTCCAGGTCTGAACAGCCACTGAGCTGATGCTTAACTCCTGCAGGGTTTTGTTTCTCAAAAACAACATCAGAGTGTAATTCCCATTCAGGGAAGCAGTTGGGGCTGGAGGCAATTGGTATATTCATGTTGATTATCCTTATTTAAAATACCCAAAAAGAAAAGAGCAAAACACAGCCTATGGTCCCTGAATAATCAAGCCATTTCTGTAATCTGTCCCTTCCAGACACCGACTCCAGGGAAGCAGCAGAACTACTGAATGAAATGATGGCGTTTGGATCCTTGCTTCTGCCACCTACTCCGAGCAGCCTCAAGCAAGTTATTCACTCCCCTCGGTGAGTTTGTGCCTCTGGAAATCGGGGATAATAATACCTACCCACTGTAATGACTGGTGGTCTTTTGCAGCTGAGCAATACAGCAGGGTCTAGAGCCATCAAAGGTCTCCGTGAAGCACAATTCTTTTATCACACACATACATCCCGGGTCCTCAGACTGGAAAGTCTTGGCATCTCTGCAGCAGCACTTACCAAAAGGAATGGCAACTTGGGCACTGCACTGGGGAAGAGGCACCTCTGCTCCCAGGAGAAATCCTTGGCCCACAGAGGGAGGACGTGATGACGTAATCCCTGTTCTCTGGGGCCAACCTCCTCCTAAACTCAATCTCATTTGGCTGCTTCTGATTGTCCTCCTGGGTATTAAGCTCTCAAGAAATCTGCTTGAGACAGAAAAGGTGGTTAGGAAGAGGAGAATGTCCTCTGGGCCATGGTCTAGTAGTCCAAGTTAACCCACGGGAACTTCACCAATTCCCAGAGCACCATGGGGGGCTACTGTTTCCTCCACCTCCCCTGACCAAGCAGACAGCTGACACGCGAAGGCGCCCCACAGGCACCAGTGGGTACCAGGATGTGCATTAGGCCCTATGAGTTCCTGCACGAAACAACAAAAAAGCTCTTGCTTGTGTGATCACAAATGAGATTGTGCAATCCCTTAGGGGCGCATGAGGAGGCTCCTCCTCTCTGTGGCATGACTGTGCCCAGACCGTGCCCAGCCAGGTGCTGCAGAGCAGAGCAACCTCTTAGGTGAGGACGAACGGAGCTCCCGCTGATTCCAGCCCTCCCGGTGAGAGGCTGGGGGCACTTGAGGGCACTCATTTCCTAAGAGTGCTCTTTGTTGCCAAATATGACAAACCCCGAGGAGAAGCTGTTGGCTGGGAAGAGCCGGAGAAGAGAAAACTCACTTTTAGACCTCTGCACGGGGTGATGGGGTGATCGAGCTTCAGGGGAAGGAAGCCTCACATGCACCTCTTCAGAGCGTTGTTTCACTTTCCCTTGTGATGATTTGGGACAAGCAGAGATGTTGCTGGCCTATGCATTTGCAAGAGGCACAGGCTATATTTGGAGCAGCTGAAGATATTTGTGTCTTGTTATTAATCTGGAATTCTCCTGCTCAGAAAGTTTCTATATAGTGGAGGTACTACCTTCTAGTTACTTTTGAAAATTTTTTAAAAGTGGAACCATCCTTCAGCACCATGAGCACTAGGATCAGTTAGGATTGGTTCTCACGTCACTCTAAAGAAAAGTCTGTTGTTGGAGATCCCAGTAATCGTAATTGTGCCATCCTGGGAAATACTCAAGTGCATCAACATTACCCAGGAGGATAAAAGCTTTAAGTGAATATTTTACTACTGGTGCTGTGAAATGATTATGGACTTTGATGACAACAGACCTGAATTATTTCATTCATCTACCACTTACTGGCTCCCTTTAAAAATCAACTAGATTTATGGGCCGGAGGGTTAGCTCAGTGGTTCCGGCGCCTGCCTCGCAAGCACAAGGACCTGAGTTCGATCCCTGGTTACCACATATAATGCTGGGCGTGGAGACACGCCCACCAACAATCAACACCACATACCACAATGCCGGACATGGTGGCTCTCGCCTGTAATCCCAGCACTCGGGAGGCAGAGACAGGAGGATTGCTGAGTTTGCGGCGGCTTGCCTGGACACCATAGTGAGCTCAGGGCCAGCCTGAACTACAAAGCGAGACCCTGATTCCAAAAAGCAAAAAGCAAAAAAAAAAAAAAAAAAAAAAAAAAAAAAAAAAAAAAAAAAAAAAATCATCTAGATTTCTCCATGTTTGCCTATGCAACAGGCTGGAATGCCATCCTCACACCCCAGTCCATCTGGTGACCCCACTCAACTTCCAGCTCTAACCTCCACTCTCTTATGACATCCCAGGTGCTTAAGATAGTGGTTCAGCTATTTAGCACACACCAATAATTGCCAGTGGAATAACAATTTTTAATACAATTGGTATAGAATGATAGTCCTGCTCCAGACTATGGTTCATCAGCTCAGGCACCTTCTGTTTTGTTGCTCAGCCATCCGTCCAGTGCTGCCCTTGCTGGTGCACCTGGTGTTGGCTCATCACCTCCACATCGTTGGTCCAGACCGCTGGAGAAAGGGAAAGTTAGTAGTTTAGGACAAGCAGCTTTCTTTCTAGTGTATGACCTGAAAGTGGTATATATGATTTCCACTCATATCACAATGGCTAGGACTTGGGCACAGGGCATGTCTAGGCTCAAGGAAAGCTGGGAAGTGTGTTTTCTATCTGAATGACCATGTATCAGTGGGGCACAAAATCAAGGGGACTGACTGAAATAGAAGAAAATGTTTCTCAGGGGACAGTTAGCTTCTCATAATACTCCTTACCTGGCACCATTAGAAGTATAGGGACCATATTGTCTTCCTTATTTGGAAATCAAATACTGCTCAGTCATTAAAAATATACTGATCTATACATCTGATAGGCAATGATCTCTAAGTTATAAGTTAAATAATAAAAGCCTGTGAAACCCAGCTACTCAGCAGGCTGAGGTAGGAAAGTCAGAAACTCCAGGACAGCATGGGTAACTTAGTGAAACCTTGTCTCAAAACTTAGAAACTAAAAGGGGTTGGAAATGTGGCTCACTAATAGAGCCTCCCTGAATACTTAAAATAAAACAGTAATAGGGCCAGAGATTTGGCTCAGTGGTTCCAGCACCTGCCTCACAAGCACAAGGTCCTGAGTTTGATCCCGGTAACCACATACAACAATGCTGGGCGTGGTGACTCATGCCCACCAGCAATCAATACCACATACCACAGTGCTGGGCATGGTGGCTCATGCCTGTATTCCCAGCACTCGGGAGGCAGAGACAGGAGGATTTCTGAGTTCGAGGCTTGCCTTGGCTACATAGTGAGCTCAGGGCCAACCTGAACTACAAAGTGAGACCCTGTCTCAAAAAATAAAAATAAATAAAAGAGTAATAAACAGATAATATAGAAAGTATGCACAAGGCAATGCCATTTGTGCTTACATGTATGAGTATTCATCACAGAACCTTCCTAAAGGTGCTTCAAAATGATTATGGACTTGATGACAACAGACAGGAATTATATAATTCACCTGACCTTTACTGGGTCTTTTTAAAATAAATTTCTCTATATTTACATATCATATATACACACGAAAGAGAGAAAGAAGTTTCATAAGGATGAAAAATGCTAATAATACTAGTTACTTTGGGGATACAGAAGTTGGAAGAAGATACATTTTTTACTAAATAAACTTTTCAAGCATTTGAATTTTTATTCTGTATCACCTATGCAACTTTTCTTTCTTTTTCTCTTTTTTTTTTTTTTTTTTTTTTTTGAGACAGTGCCTTGCTTTGTAATTCAGGCTGCCCTTGAGCTCATTATGTAGCCCAGGCAAGACTCAAACTCAGCAATCCTCCTGCCTCTGCCTCCCGAGTGCTGAGATTACAGGTTTGGGATTATAGGTGTGAGTCACCATGCCCGATATTGTTGAATGTGATTACCGGGGATCGAACCAGGGACCTTGCGATTGGTAAGCAGACGCCGGAATCACTGAGCTAAATCTGCAACCCCCTATGCAACTTTTAATGCTATTTGTTTTTTTTGTTTTTTTTTTTTTGCTTTTTTTGGAGACAGGGTCTCGCTTTGTAGTTCAGGCTGGCCCTGAGCTCACTATGGTGCCCAGGCAAGCCGCCGCGAACTCGGCAATCCTCCTGTCTCTGCCTCCCGAGTGCTGGGATGACAGGCGTGAGCCACCACGCCCAGCATTATATGTGGTAACCGGGGATCGAACTCAGGTCCTTACGCTTGTG
>PVIC010029806.1:0-22247 GCA_004025085.1 Thryonomys swinderianus
GGTCACAGACAGAGCTGGGCACACTGTCGGGAAGCTTTTTCTGTGTGTTTTACATACAGTGCTGCACAAACATGGCTCAGAACGAGGTGCGGAGCGAGCACTGGTGTCAAGAGAAAATGCAGAAGAGTGGGGAGGTGACAGGACTGTACAGACCGAAATGACAAAAAGATTTTGAAGGAAAAACCTTTGAGTTGAAGAAGAAAATCATAGCAAAGCGTGAGTGTGGTATCGGTGTGACTGAGCAGGCCTTGTTGTCAAAGATAGTGGAGCTGACAGTCCCGACTGTTTTGAAGAACAAAGTTGTCATAAAAGGAGTCAGAAAAACAACTCTCTTCCTTCACAGCAAAAGAAGTAATGATATTAGTCAAGCAGAGGACACAGTGCTGGGCGAGGTGGAAAACCTGTTAGTGTGGCTGAACAGGAACCAGCTGGCAGGGCATAGTGTTATTGAAGCTGTGGTCTATAAGAGGGTCAGGAAATCGCAGTAGTTTACTGCACAAAATCCCCTCAACAAGTGCAACTGGTGATGGGTTTAAACCCAGTAGAAGGAGGTCTGGTAAATTCTGCAGAAGAAGTGGCAGCCGAAGTGTGTTAAGACACCGGCGCTTCCAGTTCACGCCCGCTGCAGAACGCGACAGGGAAGAGTTCACGGAGCTCGTGAAGGCGGAGGGCACCTCATCCGCTAAGGGATCAAATGTGAGAGACAGCTCTTCCGGAGGAGGGTGCCAGACAGATCCCACATCGCACAGGAGGAAGAGGCACAAACGGGACAACGAGGGGCGCGCTGACCCTCTGGCTGTGAGTGTGAACACAGCGCTGAGGAGAACACGGAGCCAGCGCTGGTGCCCTGCTGCCAGACCCCCGGGCACTCGGGGACAGAGGGTGGAGGAGGCCAGACTGCCCGGGGGAGGCCACTGAGACAGCTGGCTCACCAGGCAGCGCCCGTGCTGGCGCCTACCGTGAAGAAATACCTTTCTGAGAAGCAGCTACATGAAAGGTGCTTTTCTTCAAGGGCGGTGGCCCAGGTTGACGTCCAGCCTTGGTGGAAGACATGGATGCAGAGAATGACCTTGTGAAGGTCAAGTTCATCCCCAAAATGATACCGCTTCTTCACCCCACAGACCGGCAAGTGACCCGCAGCTTCCGGAAGCTGGACACAAAGATGCTATCTGCCGGGTGTCTCCAGGTCCGCGAAGAGCCGTCCTCGACTCGGTGTCCTCGCTGCACCAGCCTTGCGGACAGAGCCCGGGGGACGTCGCTACCAGGCCTGAAAGCCGGTTCGGAGGCGACCGGCCAGGATGTGTCACTGAACGCGACCCTGAAGGGTCTGGTGCGCAGGTGGCGGAGGGGATTGTGTCCACGGGCGAGAGGTGCGTCTGGGGCCGGCGCTGCACACCCCCGGGAGCGGCTTGTCGAGGGCCCCGGGGGCAGCCGGCAGCTGGAGAACTTGCTGAGCTGCGAGGCGCCGGCAGGGGGCGCGAGACGAGGGGCGTGTCACAGGACGCGAAGGCAGGAGGTCAGCAGCGCTGCGTTAGGAAACTGGTATGTTTCCTATTTCACAAAATCTATTCTACATTCTAAAACTCATTTACATCTACAAGTCCTCATACCAGAGAAAAGGAAATACTCAAAGGGAATGTGGTAGGGGAGAGTAATGAGGGGAAAGAATAAATATGATTTGGAAAGAAAAAGAAACAGCATATATAGAGGGGGCGGGGTCGTGGGTGGGGAGGGGGTGTGGGTAAAAATGAGAATGAACTCATGTCATATACTGGTACAAATTCCCCAATGCTGAGTGTGATTGTGAGCTGTATATAAAATGTACCAATAAAGAATTCAATTTTTTAAAAAAACAGTATGTAAGAAAGGAGGAATGAGTGCCGGGACTTCCTCGGGAACACCCCCCCCCCAAACTTACTGCAATACACAGTATTGACTCTGATGAATGAAACACGGTCTCACTTCTGGACTGTCTTGCTGCAGGGGAAGAAAGCAAGTGACATTAGAGAGATTTTTCATCAAAATTGACCTTGTAGTTAAAAGGGAGAGGAAGCCCCTGAAGGTCTCGTCCATGTCCTTGTGGAGGGGACTCTCCCTCCACACCCACCGTCCTGTCCTCCAGGCCCAGCGTCACCCGGCAGCGGTGGCATTCTCTTTCTTCATACTCAACTGCATTTTGTTTTGTATTTTTGTGATTAAAAGAGCAACATGTTTTCAGCACTGATTAACCTTATTTACTTTGACCTTTAGGGAAGACTTGATTCGGTTCAGAATCCATTCAGTTCAGCACCAGAATTATAGAGTGAATTAAGTGCATAAAGTCAGATAGTGCTGCTACCGTGAAGTTCCATTATCTAGAAAAACAATAGCATCGTATTTCCACCATTACTTTTCATAGCGTATCTTTATTGTTCTAAATTTTTCCAGTTTTCATATTTACTTCACCCTGAAAAAACTATTAATAATTATTTACCAATTCCATAAATTTGCCTCTTCTAAAATGTCATTCACAGAGTTCATAGGTTTCTCTTGCTGTTGTTCTAGAGCGGCGGCTTATGCTTTGCATGGTGTATTTAAGTGGGCTGCAGATGGCACCAGCATGCAGTTGCCTGGAAAGCACAAGGTCCTGGGTTTGATATCTGGTACTGAAACAAAAAGGAATAAAATATACTTAAATTACATTCATATTTCTGTATGTATTTCACATATAAAGTTTCACATAACTATGAAACTCATTGTTTTTCTCAACTTTTCCTTTGCTCAGTTAAAACTGTATGTGAAAGACAATTCTGTGGTGTACACAGCCTACTGGTTTTCCAGTTTTTATTTTTTTATTAATACGTGTTTGGTGTACTTGATTGTGCTACTAAACTATGGTAAAATAGCCCAGAAGATTAAGAATCTATGTGATTTAAACATCCCCCTATTGATCAGCGTCTCCAATGCTTGCTATTGCAGTAGACCACTATTAAATTCTTGTTTAACATGAATTTGTCTATTTATACAGTTACTACGTGAACTGGGTAATGATTGGCTAAAGCTTCTTCGTGTTGTTAGTTGCCACTGAATTTTTATTCTGAGATAATTTTGGAGGTACAGAGGGTCACAATGGCAATAGAGTTCCTGGATGCCCAGAGCCCTTCATGATAACATCTTCATTAGCCACAGTTATGTAGTTAATGTGTGATTTATAATGCATTTGACCTTCCAAAGAAGCTGGGCCATTTTATGCTGCATAACTCAGTGCCGTGTACTTTCTACTTACTAGTCATTATGCACAGAAATGATCTGATGTGTACAAATCCCTGGTTATTTCAGTGCCTTTTCTTTGATCTGTAGTGTTATCTTCTTGTGCATTTGTTGACATTTGGTCTAATTCTTCCATGAATTTTCCATTTCCTTTGACCATTTGCGATGTTCCTCTCCGTATTTTTGCCTGCATGTTCAGCTATCAGCTGTGAAGAAGTCTGCATCATCTTCCCTGTTCTAGGACTCACACGTGGTTAAATTCTTAGTTTCTGGGCCCTTTCATCATTTGGGGGCCGGCCTGAGGCATCATAGTGCAGGCAGTGGGGCCCATTTCCTGAAGAAGCCATATTGGAACGACATGGCCAGGGAAGGAATTCAGTCTCCAGTAGAAGGGTGCTGACAGTGCAGGAGAGGAAGCGGTGAGCAGGCAGCTGGGCAAAGCAGGTGGGCAAAGCAGGTGAGCTGTCTTTATTTGCTCCGAATTGACTTGGTTTCACTTCTTGTCCTTCACTTATTCTCTTCTTCCTTCCCCATTTCCTATTTCTCCCAAGCCTTCTTTGTGCATTTGTATAACCCAGTGCTGCAGAAGGCTGACTACCTCGGTTTCCCATGGGGGTGTGTACGATGACACCGTTTCCCTCTCCATGAGTGTTCTCTGTTAGTTTGCAAAATATCACCCTATGTCGTGCAATTAATTCCATTGCATTCATGCTAAATATGTGTCCAGTGTACGCACCTCTGTCCCGCAGCACCTGCCCCACCCCGGCGGCCGCTGCGTTCTGGGCAAGGGCTGCCCGTGGACGCTCGCGCCGGGCGGCGTAACTTCCTCCTGCGCAAACGAGAAGCTGTTTTGCGCGCATTCAGAGAAGACAAGTGAGGGCGAGCAAGGGCAGAGCCTGGGCGACCCCAAGGCCCGCCTCCCCGGCTGCGCCCGCCCGAGTCGCTTCGCACGGCCGGCCCAGCCCTGACCTTGGTGACCCCACTCGACCCCGCGCTCGCCTCTGATGCCTCACGATGAACATTCTGGCTGGGGTAAATCCTTAGTTTTTTCTTCGAACATTCAAA
Organism: Thryonomys swinderianus; assembly: GCA_004025085.1. Classification (NCBI taxonomy): domain Eukaryota; kingdom Metazoa; phylum Chordata; class Mammalia; order Rodentia; family Thryonomyidae; genus Thryonomys; species Thryonomys swinderianus. Next base: position 4,315 of record PVIC010029806.1, read on the forward strand.
ACACCTTTGACAACGAAAGCGTTTTTCAAAGGGACAAAACTATATTCCACTATCTACTGGCAAAATGTAATTTCCATACACTTCCTTTATTTGTTTTTAAATTTAGACTCTCTTCGTAGGGTGACGCTTCCCCTTTCCCGTGCAGTCTCCGCGGCTCCAGAAAGGCGTCACTTTGCACCGAAACTCCGTCCTGCTTTTGCCTGACTTCAGTTTTCTATCCGATGCAACGTTGTCGAGCTTAATGATCGCAACGTCATGTGCATGTAGCTTCTTCCTTTAGACCGTTGCAGGTCTTCTGCGCGTCTGTACTCAGCGCCTGTGCGCGCTGCTCTTGCGCCTCTGCCCTGTCAGCGCTGGGTCTCCCGCGCGGTTCCGCCCCGTCCGCGCTCCCGCAGTCTTCACCTGTCTCCGGCGTTCCGCCTCCCGGGAGGCGCCCGCTGAGTGCTCTCACCCTAGAGATCCCCGTTTCTGAACTGAGGAATCACATCCACACCGAGGCCCCTGGGGATGGGTGTGTGGGAAGTCGGGGAGCCCGCGCCTCCCGTTAACGAGTCATTCTCGCCTCAGACTCCTACCCTCAAGAGCCGTTTTTAACACGCCCTCCGGATGTTCAGAAGCGGACGCGGCGCACCGCCCCAGACTCTCGCACCCCCTATCAGCGCCTCGTGCCTTGCCCTTCCCGTGCCGCCGCGCCAGCCTCACGCCCGCACGTCGGCTCTGTCTTACCTCCTCCTGCCCGTGCCCTGGTCCGTGCCGCTCACCCTTCTGGTGTCCGTCTTGCTGCTGCCTTTGAGCGCTGTACGTGATTACTATGATTTTTCAGGCCTTGGCGCATGGCAACGAGCTGGAGAAATCAGTCGCGTTTTCCTTCGTATATTATTCTTCAAATCAGGCGGCGGGACTCGTTCCCGGAGGTCGCTCTGCACCCACCCCCTGCGGGCGTCTAGGTCTGAATAGTGGCTCCCCGGACTGTTATGAGCCCTGGCAGTGGGCGCATTCTGGAGACGATTAAGTAGTAAGCTCTATGCTGTGCGTCCCTCTGATCCGGCCATTCATTGTGCGATGATAACGAAACTCTGGAGTTAGGTCACAGAAAAGAATATTACAATGCGGAAAGGATTTTCAAGTAAAAACAAAGCACGGTGCGCTTCTAACTGTAGAAAGAACAGGAAGTGCTCCCCACTCACAGGGAGACGAAAGTGTGAACACTGGAAACTCCCCGCCCGGGCAGCTTCTCGCTCAGCATCAGACTGGGGCGGGAGATGAGGCCTGCGCAGAATCAACATGGAATTCAGCTCCTTCACCAGTTTCCATGGCAACCATGCTGTATAAAACTAAGGAAAACGCATTGAAAAATTCGAGCTTGGCCTTGGCTTTAATCATTGACACTTTGAACATCACTTCTTTTGTTACAATGCGTAACACAGCTAAACACATACAACAGATATTATTTTGACATTACACGGGAAGAATGTGAGCAAATTTGATATAGAATAGTCAGTGTGTGAGGAGCAGGGACTCAAATTAACCTTTTAAATCAACCCAGGAAATCACAAAGTCAGGCGTATCGGGTAGTATCCGAAGTGAAGGAGTCCATGAAGTCCCTGTTCGGAAGGTCTATCCAGGCTCAGTCTGGCCCAGCTGCTTCTTATAAGGCGACCGGGACTCATTCCGCGGCGTCTCTCTGCTGAGCCCTGGCCCCTGAGGGAATGTCTTGTCCAGGTTCTCCTAGGAGACTCCATAGCAGCCTTCAGAGCTTCTCCACGGATCTTCTGGGACTCAGCCTGGGAAATAAAGATGCACTTGGAATGGCGCAGCCCTTGAGGATCTGAGACAGGAGCCGCAGTCCCGCGAGGCTGAAAGCCTGGATCGCAGTCTGTGGAGCTTGAACAGGCACATACTGTGTCCTACATGTGACTCTTCTGTCACAGAGAGGCCCACAAGGGCTTCCGGGGCAGCTTCTTCAAATGACGCTTTTTCTGCATGGTGCATTGTAGTAAATATTTCTAACTAGGGTCTGGCATTTTAGTCCAGAATGCTGATAATATTTGAAGGGCTTAAGTGGGTAATTTTTTTTTTTGAGACAGGGTCTCGCTTTGTAGTTCAGGCTGGCTCTGAGCTCACTATGGTGCCCAGGCAAGCCTCAAACTCAGCAATCCTCCTGCCTCTGCCTCCCAAGTGCTGGGATTATAGGCGTGAGCCACCACACCCGGCACTTAAGTGGGTAATTTTTAATAAACTTGTATGACTAATACAAAAGCTTTACTCTTCCTACACATTTTTATTACTCATTATTATATTTTACCATCTTTTTATTCGACTTTATTCTGAATATTTATCTGATTAGTCTCAATATGCTCTGGCTGAAGCACACCCCTATAATGCTGGGGGTGGTTGGGCCTGAGAAGAGGAGGTGTGAAGAAGACAGATTCGGATTTGCACTAGACAAAGCAGGAGAAGGTTCTGGGAAATGTGATTCCTGACATTAATTTTTGGGAGACAAGAAAGGATTAACTCCTTAAATAATTGAAAAGGAAATACTTTAGAGAGAATGGTTCTCAGGTGTGAGAAGACAGAGATGTGAAAGACAGAAGCTAATGAGGGAACTAGCAAGTTAAGTAAGTTACGCATGCGACAGAGCGAAACGAAGCTGAAAAACATGATGGATAATACAGACTATGGATACTGTTGCAAAATTTCATGCACATGATTTATAATTTTTACATATTACAGTTTGTAATACACAGGAGGAAAGTGAACTAAGAGACATGGAGACCACTGGGTCAGTTTTAATAATTTAGTGAGAATTGATAGGAACCTTGATACATCAGGGAGCAATAGAAATGAGAAGAGAACAAAATAAATTTAGGTGCATTGAGTAGGCTGTCTCCATAAGATTTCTGTAGCTTTTTATTTTAAAATAATTTTAGACTTAGACCAGAGTTTCTAAGAGAGAGCTCCACTCACCTAACTTCCTTCCAGTGTTAGCCTTTATGTAACTCATCTTGTTGCTATTTAAAATCAATCCAAACTAAGAAATTAACCAGCAACTCTTTTATTGTTAACTTCATCAAATTTTCTTCAGTTTTTACAGTCATTTCCTTTTGGTTTTCCAGTATCCAGTACAGAGGAAGTGTAATCTACTTAGTAATCGCACATCTTCAGTTGCTTCCAACCTCTGACATATGCTTATCTTTCTTTGTCTTGATAATTTTAAATACCACAGGCAGAGTGTTCTGTGGAACACCATTTGAAATGAGCTTGTCATATTTTTTCATGGTTAGACTGATGCTTTGGATTTGGAGAAATAGTTTTGCCTAGCTGAAGGGGCCTCAGATCCAGGAGTACATATGCTCTGCTAAAAATAGAATCAATATTGATACAAATCACTTTGATCTTAGTTAAAGAATAATCTTCAAGATTTCACCTTAGAAAGTTATATTTTCTCCTTTCAAATCTTTGTTAGAAACATATCACTAAGTCAATCCTCACAGGAGGGCTTCATCAACAAAATTTATGGATATGTCCTAAAGAATAAATATTTGAGAAGTGATAATTTGAGGAACTGTAAGTTTCATTTTCCCATTTCAGTGTTCTTAGGGATCTCCTGCCACTAGCAATTTTTACCATTACATTTTAGGAGTGAGTTTCTATTTTCCTTCTTCCATTTTGTAAGAGAGGTATCTTCTTCATTTTTACTCACATCGTTTTCACTGGCTATGAAGAACTTTTGATTAGCTGCTCGATATTTATGACTTGTCTTTCCCACCTCAGTCTCAGGGGTTGTACTTTATTTTCTCTGTTCACTTAAAAGAATCATCTACAAAGCCTTGCTTCCTTCTGTGTAAGAAGGAAATGGAGAACTCAGGATCTGGTTCCTGTGTGTTCACATGATCTGTGAAGTCCTTCTCCAACTCCTTCTCGGTGACCAGAGTAGGGAATGTGTGTCTATGGTAACACGCACACCTACAGCCAGAGTCACAGATACTAAATTATAAGTGTTTATATAAGTACTCATGAACGTGCATGTTTGTGTGCACACACGGGTATTGTGCATGTGGATGCAATGTACAGCTATTCATCTGGTATCTTGCAGTACAATTTGTTCCCTACCAGTAACTCATTCTGCATCACCCTTCTTATTCTTGCTCTGAACAGGAGATACTTGATCCTTACTCTTATATTTACTTATATATTCACACCTGGTTTAGACACAAGGTAGCTTCACACTTGCTAGTATTACCCAATACTAAATCAATTTACTGCCTAAAGATTGTACTACATAGAATTTTAAGACTATGCAAGGAATGAATTAAAAGAGAAAATCTAGGTTTCTGATTTGAATGGCTTGATGGATGGTGATATCATTGACTGGAGAACTTATTGGTAGACAAGCAAAATATTTAATGAGGATTAAATTAATTTTGTATAAATTATCGTGAAATGTTGGAGGTCATTGAGATGGCAAAATTCCACAGTGTGTGTTGATGTATGTGTCCCAGATACAGAGAACTGTCTCAGTTGAAGATCAATATCTGAACTTTGGTGGTGCCAGCTGTTTATCTGAATGGAATATAGCCAGAAGGTGTTGGTGAAATAAATTCAGGCACACAAGCTAAATAGCTCATCTTTTCTCTTATATGAGAAACCCAAATTATAAAGAAAGAGCAAATTAAATGATAGGTGATAGGAAGTAAGAGAGATCTTTCTCAGACGGGAAGAAGATTGAGAGATGGAAGGAGGGGGAGGGAGAAAAAGGATAAAGAATGAAAAAAGAATTGAGATGTGTTCAGAATCCAGACAAACCATGACAAAAGAAAGTCACATTTTCCACTTTGATTTTTTTGAGTGACATATTTTAATGGGAAGACCTTTATAGTAGCTCTGTATCTAAAGAAGTTATACTGTTTTCAACAACCTCTTATTTTCTGTAGCATGACAATTTGATCACTTATTTAATAAAAAGGACCAGCTGCCATTTCTATGTTGGATAAAGGCATTTTTGTGTGAGAATTAGTTTAATTTTTTCTTAGTAAGAATCCTTTGTTTCAATATGCAATTATCAAATTGGCTACAAGTAACCTTCATCTGCAGTCTAACCTGGGACATGTCCCTGTTACTCTGGAAATCAATGATAATTGATTCTCCTCACTTCTAACTCCCTAGCCTAATAGTCTCTCTCCAGCTGGCAATGAATCGGGATGAAGTGTTATGTGTTAACAGAAACTGATCATTGTAGCCCTGACAGCAGTTCTTTCAGGAATCACTTCCAGGGGAGAAAGCACATGCCTGCATTTGAGAGCAGTACCTCCGATGTTCAGGACAGTGGACAGCGCCTGGACACACGTGATAGAGTGGTGTAGTTGTTATAGTGATTTATCATATGATTTTTTAAAATATTTTTTGCTTTTGAGACAGTGTCTCACTAAGTAGCTCAGGCTGCCTTTTTTTTTTTAGCCCACACCGCCCTTAAAGTCATGGTGATCCTCCTACCTCAGCCTCCTGAGGGCTGGGATTAGAGGTATATACCACCATGTCTGGCTGCTTCTGGAATCTTTTTTTTTTTTTTTAGACAGGGTCTTGCTTTGTAGATCAGGTTGGCCCTGAGCTCACTGTGTGCCCCAGGCAAGCCTCAATCTCACCATTCCTCCTGGCTCGGCCTCCCAAAAGCTGGGGTTACAGGTGTGAGCCACCATGCCTGGCATGTTTCTGTAATCTTTAAGAGGTGTGCAGAATTAAATGCAAGAGAAAAATACTTTGTAATCAAGCAGAATTAGAATAGATTAGTTATATTTAAAAAGCATGTGTTAACGACTGACCCCATTCTTTGCCTTGGGAATACAGCAATATCTGATAGTTTATTAAAGAGAAGTCCAGATCAACCCACCACATGCTGGATTAATTTCATATTTAGCTGCTCTATGGAATGATGTTAATCTATTATGTGGAACAACATTTGAGAGAGAAGAATGATTACCACTATGTGTAAAAGCTGGGTTAAATTGGTGTTAAGTCTTTAAAGAATATTCCCTTTACAATAAGTACCAAGTCAGTTGCAAGGGAAAATTCAAGCATAAATGATCATATAAAAGCATGTGTTCTCTAAAGATGTTTTTATTTTCCTTTGGCTTTCATAAAAGGAATATTGTGGAAATTAAGACAACTGAGTAATTGGTTCTTTTATTTTTTAGACAGGGTCTTGCTTTGTAGTTCAGGCTGACCCTGAGCTCACTATGTAGCCCAGGCAAACCTCAACCTTAGCAATTCTCCTGCCTCTGCCTCCTAAGTGCTGGGATTATAGGGGTGAGCCACCAAGCCGGCACTGTGGTACGTGGTACTGATTGTTGGTGGGTATGAGTCACCATGCCAGGTATTTCTTGTATGTGGTTACTGGCGATTGAACCAGGGACCTTGTGCTTGTTAGGCAGGCACCAGAACCACTGCACTAAATCTCTGGCCCAGTAGTTAGTTCTTATTTCAAGCATTTACTCTGTCCTTTTCTGATATTTGCTTGGTCTCATTTATCATTTATATACACAAGTCTCCTGATATAGTATTTGTTGTGCTTCTGTATATGATGCCATGACAGTAAAGGTTTTCTTTCCTAGTGTGTCACTGCATCATTTTGAAATCACGATAATCCCCCAAAATGAAATACACTAGTTGTCGTCCTTTATTCTGAAATTGTGAGCTGTTCCTGATATGTGTCAGATTTCTACTGTGTAGGTGGTGATGACATTGCATTTAGAGCTGGATCGGTCTTTCGTCTGCACTGGCCATAGTGGGAGCCTTGTTTTTTCTACAAGGTACAGGATGCCAAGGGAGTATCTCTTTCCAATTTTGGTACAATTAAAAAAGTTTAGGCAACATGCAATAATTCAAATGGGATAAATAACAGTGCATTTACTCCTTTCCTACTGGTTTTCACACTAGCTTCAGGAGTGGAAAATGCCATTTCAGAACCCAAAGAGATGTTATGGATACAATGTTTCTTGCTCTTAGTGGGAAGTATAATTTTTTAGAAGACTGTTCATTGCAATTGCATTACATTACTTTCAAGATCTGCAAATAGACTGCATTCTTCCACTACTCTCAATACAATTTAACCTCAAAACATACTTTAGTGCTTCAATAAGTCTTTTATGAACATTGTTTACTTACTACACCTATATTTGTATACACACAACTACATATTTACACATGTATATATACTTGATAGCTATGTATGATTATTTATATGTATATAATATTGCATATATATATATATATATTTTTTTTTTTTAGGAACTTTAATTCTGTGACAAACAAAATACTAGAAGCTTGGCTTAAATCCTAACAGGGAAATTCAATTACTCCTATTTGCAGTCTTCTAAAAAACTGTATGTTATTGATGCTCCATTTAGGACCCTCTAATTCAGATTCACACTGGCCCTTTTTCACTTCCTGTTTTTAAACAGGGTCTTACTAAGTCACCAAACTGCCCAGGTCAGCGTGGAAATTGCTATACTCTTGCCTCAACCTCCAAAAACATTGAGGATTTAAGGACTGGCCAACATGTCTGCCTCCGGTAGGGAATCATAATCACAGTCTGTTTTATGATAGAAAACTTATGAATCTTTTAACCCTAGTGTTTGCAATTCCATACACTGATAAGGTATAGACGAAACTGTACAACAAATTAAATCAGACATATTGTTCTTTTTGTTTCATTCAGTTCTTCCTGGGTACCGAGAAGAAAATGAATAGTAGCATTTTATTGTGTAAAAGAGAATGACTTAAATTAGAAAGTTTTGTTGAAGTTGAAGCTGTGCTTCAACACGGATAGCAAAACAATTACCCGAAGTGTCCCACTCACTTTTACTTACCTACAATTGCTCTTAAAAATAAATCAGTAGTAAGCATCTTTTTTAGATCTCATGTGTCTCACTGCATACTTTTTTAAGCCCTTGACTAATTATTTTAGGCTGCTTAAAAATTAAAATAGTCTTCAACCCGGTTTCCTTGCTTCACCTTAGTGCTTTATTAATCTCCCTTAACGTGACAACACAGATTCCCTGCCTTTTCTTCACAGCCAACTTTCTAGATGTATTTAAATATTAATGGCATTGATTTCCTTCCATTTACTCAGTGCTCAGGCTTGTCCTTTTCCAGAGCAGTGTTCATGCCAGAACTGAGACAGAGCAGGTCCTTCTGGCCCCTGTCATCTGCCCATCTAAATGTCATACTGGAATCTCCAATGCTCACACCTTACAACGTCCTTTTTCAGAAATGGAAACAAGCCCAATCACTATGCTTTTCTATTTTTCTCATTTTTATAACGGTAGCACTTGCAACTTTTCTATCAGGGGTTCGTGCTCAAACTATTCCCTTACTTCTTCGCTTCCCCTTCTCCTCCTTCTGTCCTCAGAAACATGAGTCCTTGTCAGGGTAGAGGCTTCGGTAATGGCCTGAAAGCTTCCTATGACTGTGAGAACAAGCGTTCCCGAAACAGCGTTCGTTGTTCTGTCTTACGGTTTGTGACTCGCAAGTGGGAAGCGCCTGATAAGCTAAAAGTCAGGTCACGACAGGACTGCATTTCTTTTTTGGAAGCTGTAAGGGGGACATGTTTTCTTTCTGCCCTTGGGAGATTTGTCACCTCATTTGGGCTAAGGACGCACCGGCAGAAGAGCGAGTGACCCTTCCTAATGCCAGTGACTCCGAGTCTTTTAGAGGCGATGTGATAAATCAAGCCAAGTTGAATGGATAATCCAGGACCAACTTCCTCTCTTCCTTTTATTTGATTAGCTGTCTTCATTCCACTTCCTGCTTCCATGTCCTCATGCCACGTAAGGCAGTGGGCCGCAGGTCTGGAGATGAGGACATGGAGCTATAACAGCAAGAAGCCACGTGCACATGGCCACGGAAAGCTGAGGTCTGGATCTGCAGCCACAGAAAACAGAGACCTCATCCCTTTGTGTAGATGAAAGTTGATTCCAAAAGTCCAGTGGACACGCACAGAGTCCACTGCACACAGCTAAGCGGGAGGCAGCACCGGAAATGAAGGGGAGGCCTCTGCGAAGGGTCTTCTGTGAGTCAGAGTCTCCAGCAGGTGGGCAGGAAAATGCCAGCACTGTGCCCAGGTTGTTAGTTTCTTAAGTGATGTGTTTCAACAAATGTACCTGGGTGCCAGGGGCCTGCAGGTGTCAGGGCGGTGACCCGGTCTCGCTGGAACCAGGGACACTCACGGCGCCCCGCAGACCATCTGCACACACTTTCCTTCCCGGGGGACAGTGCCAGTTTCTCGGCACAAAGGCTGTAGCCACAGTCATTTCAGCGGACACCTGCATTTCGCCAGCCCCCAGCACTGTCAGTCCTTTCCCCGGTAGGAGACCCTACTGTTCTGCACAAGCTATCCTCCAATAAACATCCGCATGTTTTCATCTCTTTCTGCAAAGAAAGCATTTCAGTCATTGGTATTTCGGTAAGTAAATTTCTGAGTTAGAATATCCAGACTTTTTTAGCTACACGCCGACGAATCGCGCTTCAGTGCACGGATGCATACCTGGGGGAAGAATGTGTGGCTACAACCGCTCCTGGCAGGGCGGTCTCCTTGTCCTTGTCGCCTCCACGGAGACACAGGCCTCTTTCACGCGTGTCTTCGGTCGCGCTGCTGTGCCTGCCTGATGTCCGGGGTCGGTTCGACCGACGTGTTTCACTTTCGCGGTCGTCTTGACTTCGGAGAACAGCCAGAGGTCTTGGGCGGCGCGAGCCCCGGGGAAGAGGGCCGCTGAGCCCACAGCACGGTGTCTCTCGTGGGGTGGCCCAGAAGCATTCACTGAATTTTTGATCACAGCCCCCTGATAACCCCGGAGCTGCTTCAGAAGCGACAGGAGCGAGGCGGCAGGTGTGCTCACAGCGAGCGGAGTGTTTGAGTGAGATCGATGGTGATAAGACTCTTGGCGTAATCTCTCTTTTTTCTAATAGGGTAATTTTATTATCAGCCTCTTCACTGCCGTGGTCCGAGTGAGAGTTCCGGTACACTTTAGGAGATTATCACTTTCGTATTTGTCCGTACCGAGTTAGGGGGCAAATTCAGGGAAGTCTGTTTCGCTAGCAACACAGAATCTAGGCCCGTGAGGGAGGCGCCGGAGTCCCGGACAGGGAGCTCTGCAGACATTCAGAGCAAATCTCCGTCACCCTGAGGCTGCGGATAAACACGGTTGGGGGCTCCACTAACTCCAGGACACCTCACTGAGACTGAGTTCAGTCTCTTGAACTGTTGCTTTATCTCCAACACGACCTCAGGGTGATGTCCAGGAGCGGTAAAGGATTGCGTGAGTTTTAACGCGCTGGCGAGCTCCGGATGCGCTCTGGGAAACAAAGCCCAAGCCCTCCACACCCCCCGCCGGCAGTGAGTCTCCTGCTCGCTTGGCTCCTGGGAGCTCCACGTCACGCCTCTGGAGAGGACTCGGAGGTGTAAACTACCCACACGTCGTGGCATATCCCTGTTGTTTGAAAAAAATTCAAACAACATAAAAACAGAATAGAAATTTGAAGTTAACGTTTATTTCGTTTTCTGCCTGGAAAAAATAATTTACCTAAGAAGAGTTTTACATATATAGTGAAACACTCGAAATCTTAAGAAATTTTCTGAGAAGTCAAATTATGCTTTCCAACAACAATAAAAATCTTTGCCTTCAAGCGATTTCCAAAAGTATTTACCAGAAAGAATAAAAAAGGCAAAAAATTCAGAATCAGCGAAAACAAAGACAACACAGAGTACTAACAAAAAAGGATATCCCAAGATGGTCTCAAGGGTTAGAGAAGCGGTCCTAGAAAAGGGGAGGAACACTACAACTAACAAAAAACCTAACACAAAATGCAGACCTTTCTCAACACTTTTTAGTCTTTTAATACTAGTTGTAAGTAATAATAGAGACATTCCAGAAACTGATCAAATGTGGCTTCTGGCATTTTTTAAAGGCCCACAAGAATAGATTAATTATATAAAACTCTTGAGTATTTAGCTTTTTTATTTTCAAGGAAGCCTGCTCTTCAGCATTATTAGTTGCTTATATTGGACTGTGGGGAGAACCAATGTTAAATGACTTGGGAGCTTTTGGAAGGACACAGAAAATTATTTCCGGTGAATTTTGAAAGTTAGGCTCATTTAAAAGTTAGAACTTTTACTGGAGCTAAATAAGATTTTGCTGACTTAGTTTTATAATTATTAGTGTGAGAAAGTTCACACACACACACAGTCACTTCCTACTCTATAGGCCCAGTGCTTACAAAATCAACTGTGAGAATATTTTAAAATCATAAAATCTTCAACCCCTTCACATTAATATGGAACACAGAGAAACAACTCAGACTGAACTATGATTTCATTAAAATGTCATTTAACTGGTGAAAGGATGTTAAAATTTCAGTACTTTACTTCTTATTTAGCTTTCTAGGGCCAAATGATAAGCTGCCTCACAGACTCTCTCCCTGAAGAAATGATTTTGGTCTTACGCACCTGACAGATTTCAAGAAAAAGACATAAACACACGCGCATGAGATACACCTGTGTGGATTAATTCTGTTCTTCTGTCACACGTGCTTTAACATGGTGAGAGCCTTGCTTCCTAGGTTCTTTAAGAATTCTGGGTTTTTCCATTTAAATTTTACATCATATTGGCAGGTAAGATGTTCAAACCAAACCATGCTGCTTATTTAGATTTCCATAGTCAGAAGGACCAAACATTAAATTTAAAACTGTTTATACTAATGAGAGATTCAAATCTGAACTAAACCATCTCATCTTAAATGCAGAGTTACTATGCCCTGGATTTAAAAAAAAATCATTTTACAGATTGTGTCAGCGTCATCACAAGTTTATTGATTCCCTAGTAAGTGGTTCTCTGTAGATTAGAAACTGAAAAAGTCAAAAGTAGATCTTGTTGTTGGTGCCTGTAGAAATACCAAGTGATTGTGCTTGATTTAGGTTCTTGTTGGATTCAGCTACTTTTCCACAGCTCATGTGTTAGTCAGTTTTCCTACCACTGGGGCGAAATATGTGTCACTCACCACTTCAAGAGGAAATTTAACTTGGAGTACTGTTTGGAGGGTACTGTTTGCCCTGTTGATTATGCCCGAAGCAGGGTGTAAGCAGGGCAGCCTGTAAAGAGTTAACCTCTCAACGGACTCATTGTAAGAAGTGACATTGACTGAAGCTTACATGACTCATAGAAGCACCTCATAAGCACAGAACTAGTATGAGTTTAGCATGACCCACCAGCTAATTGCCATAGCAGACAGAAATGGCCTATGCTGCTGTGGGGTTCGGTATGAGATAACATAGTAGCTGAGATGAGAGTAGCTTACACCCAGATTCCATTCTCATGACTAAAACCTTCTTAACAGAAGGACAAAGTTCTAATTACACTCCTATATTTTGTCTGTTCTCTTCCTAATTTGAAAATGCTCTGTTTCTTTCTTTTTTTGGGGGGGACGGGGTCTTACTTTGTAGTTCAGGCTGGCTCTGAGCTCACTATGTAGCCCAGGCAAGCTCTGAACTCAGCAATCCTCCTGCCTCTGCCTCCTGAGTGCTGGGATTACAGGCGTGAGCCACCACGCCCAGCATTGTGGTATGTGGTTACCAGGATCAAACCAGGGGCCTTGTGCTTGCTAGGTAGGTGCTGGAACCACTGAGCTAAATCTCCGGCCTGCTGTGTATGTTTCTTTACAAGCTTTGCCTCTATTAGTACCCATAGCAACTGCACAGCTGGGCACCCTCAGACGTAGTTCCCCTTTACCCCAATTTGATTACCAACAGAAATGTGTGGCTTGAACTGACCAGAACCTTTGCTGGTTGCTCCACCCAGGCTGTCCTGATTCCGTGTTTCTGTTTCCTTCATTCTGTCTTTGAGTCTTTCTTTAACCCTGCATCGTACACTGGGCAGGAGACAGGACCTGTTGCAGAGGTCTCCAGAAGGAGGGATTCAGTCTATGCTTTGCAAAAGTGGCTTAGCAGAGGGGCGTGCTGGAGGAAGGCTGCTTGGGCCCAAGCTATGGAGCCAAGAATCAGAGCGAGAAAGACAGAATCCATCTTATTTGAAAGCCTCACCTCTGCATACGTGAGACCTTGACCTTAATAGTTAAGAAAGTCTGCTCACATTGCTTCCTCTCATGATGTTCACTGTTGTTTGTGTATCCAAATATTTGATGCCATTCTGAATGTTTGTTCTCTTGCACACTGGGTGGGATTTTTTTCTTACTGTGGAAGAGCTAAGCAGCACTCAAAATGAAAGCCATGTTCTGTGAAGAGTTCTAATGCTTAAACTGACAGTTTATCTTTTATCTCGTCATTCCCCCAGATTTTAAGGTTTTACTGAGATAATAAACACAGGTTCTTAGGAGAAGGGTCATGAGTACAGAAAGTTAGGTCCCGGTTTTAGCTCTCCCACAAACAACGTTTGGGGTCAGAACAAGTTGAGCCATTTTGGGCTACAGTTTCTTCCCCCTTACTGTGAAATGTATGAAGTCGACAATGTATCTTAAACTTTAAGATCCCTTAAATTGCCTGTGGAATGTTGACAAAACTCACAATTTAATGCAATAAGTCTAAGATTACATTTTTTAAAATTTAAAGTTTGAGTCATGTTTCTGGATAATGATTTTTGGGTATGACTTCAAGAAAAATAAAATTAGCTAAAAATTGAGACTATATCAAGTTAAATAAACATATATAATATATCATAATGTTATATATAACATCTATATATAAAATATATACATATATGCAATATTATGATACATGACATATCTATGAACATATGCAAAATAGGGAGGCAGATAGATAGATTTTGAAAGAGTCCTATTGTACAGGCCTTGAACTGACTGTGTAGCCCAGACTTGCCTTGAACTTGGAGCAATCCTTTTGCTTCGGATTCCTGTGAGTCAGGGTTCCTGATGTACTCCATTGGTTTTGGCTAAAAATCTTTTGCACAGTAAAGGAGACAATTTATAGGGTGGACATGCAATCTCGGATAGGGAGTAAACATTTATAAGACACACTTCTAGTACGAGGCCAACATCCAAAATATATGTGACTCAAAATCCACAAGATTTACTTTTAAAATGAGCAATTATCTTTAATAGACATTTCTCAAAAAATGATATACAAATATTAAACAAGTAAATGTAAAACATGTTCCGCACTACTAATCATTAGGTAAGTGGAAGTAAAATCACAATGAGATGTCGGCTCACACACATTAGTTATTTTAAAATCATGAAGGCGCATTGGGAAGGTATACAGAAGGGGCAGAGCATGGTTTCAGTGGGAGCACAAGTCAAGGCGGTTCCTGTAAAACAATGAAGAAACAAGTACAAATGCCTGAAAAAAGTAAAAATCAAATAATCGCACATCCTCCCATTTGGGGTTCTGTGGCAGAACCCACAGAAAGGCAGTTTACAGTCAGCAGGAACGGATGGCCCGAAGCTGAGGGTTCCTGTTCAAGACCAAGGCACCTGCAGGCTGCGTGTCTGAGCGCTGCAGCTGTGCCCGCCGCGCACGCCTCGGATCCGGGGGACCGTGCAGGCGTGAGCCACCACGCCTGGCACTGTGGTCTGTGGTATTGATGGTTGGTGGATGTGAGTCACCACGCCCAGCGTTGTATGTGGTTGCTGGGATTGAACTCAGGACCTTGCGCTTGCGAGGCAGGCGCTAGAACCACTGAGCTAAATCTCTGGCCCAATTTTGTCATTTGTAACAAGATAGACAGACCTGGACTGTGTCCAGTGACATAAACCAGGTGCAGAGGGATGAATACTGCTTTAGTGCACCTGTAAGAAGTGACGGTTAGAGAGCTAGTGCACGGCACGTGACCAGAGCTAATTACTGTGTCTATTTAAATAGATACAAGAGACTAGGAGAATTAAGGAGCACACACATTAGCTTGATTTAATTGCTTCAAAAGGCAAATTTATAGAAAAATCACACTGTACTCCGTAATATACAAATTACTATCTCTCAACTTTTAAAAGGTCAAACTTTTAAAGATTCTCTGAGCAGATCTTTAATTTCTGCAATGTGGCAGATAAAACAGTTTAACCAAAACTGTTCCACAATTCTGTTCCACAGATTTGTCAACCTGAATAGAAAGAGTGATGACTGAATAGATAGTTACTATTCTTGTCTCTTCGTACTGGGAAAATGCAGGATCTCTGAAAGCATATCTCCGATCTACTGTGTTTAATGATGATTTTGACATAAAAGTGTGCTCAACAGCAAATGTTACACATATCGGCTCAAACATGCTTCACGAACTCCGTCTGAAAATGAAAACTCTGTTTATCTAAACCACAGCTTGTCAGAAACACTTTGGCTGGCTTCATAAAAATTTTGAATGCTTATGTATTGTTGCACTATTTTAAACCCCATGATACTACACTTCAAGGACAGTTTATATATCTGAATTCATAATGTATGTGAATATTGCTTTGCACACATGTCCAAAAATGAGCTTGCTGTTTTGTAGAAATAAAAGAACATTGCTCATTTGTAGGGCTCTTATTGTTCTACAAAATTATCTGTAACCTATCATTTGGTATTTTATTTCTTTTTAGAGTACAATGATTAGAGAAAAAATATCATTTTTAAAAACTATTACCAGAATCTGCTGATGATGTGATCTGAATGATAGACCAGTACGGGGAAAGCAGAGTCCATACTCTATGGAACAGAAAGGTCTCCCAAACATAACAGTCTGCGTGTGCAGCTAGCAGCATGTTAGATTATCCAGAGCAAGTGGAAGTGGGCCAGGTAAGGAATTAGAGTGTGTTAGCTCTACCTGTTACCTGCAGCCCTGCCACTTCATCACAATAGCCAAAAAGATCTGGACATCTTTTTACAAAGTTTGGAAACACACTGGAGATATCCAAAGATTTCCAGTGCAGCAGTGAGAAAGGATCTAAAAGAGGGGAAAAAAAAGTTTTCCATTAGAAAGAAAGTCCCCTCCTCCTCCTCAAATTGGTTGTGTACTCTGGCTTCCAGTTTCTACAGGACTAAAAGGGGAGTAGAGGCAGTTACCCACTTTCCCCAGCACTAAAACGCTCCCCAGAAAGCCCAGTGCCGTCTAGTTTCTGGAAAACACTGAGGCTAAGGTGCATCGGGGGTGCATGAGTCAGCTTTCCTGCACCGGGGACTTAAAGGAAGAAGGATTTATCTGGGGCTCACGGTTTCAGAAGTCCCAGTCCATAGTCAGCCTGACTTATTTAGACATACGTGTAATGGACTTCGACTTTAAAATCTATTCTCTTTAAAAAAGTGAGCGAACATTCTGAATATGACAGCGTATCATTCTTGCTGAATTACATGTATGGCAGAAAAGACACTGCTGATGAATTAAGATCTGTGATTATTTGATTTGCACTTCATTAAGTAGGAGATTCTCCCAAGTGGGTCGAACCTAATTAGGTGAGCTCTTTAAGGAAATGAGGAAGATAAGAAACAAGAGCGATTCTCCTGCTGACCTTGCAGGCACAAACAGCCAGGTTGGGCACTGCTGGGGAGGTTTCCCGGGGCAAGGCCTTGCACACTTCCAGAACCACAGGCTGCCAGACCGAAGCTCCCTTTAGGGCTGCAGTGGGAAGTGGATCCAGTCAGCAGATTATATTTCAGACCCAGCCAGTACTTGGGTTTAGTCTGTGATGATCCTAAACAAAAGGCTGAGCTGAGCCATGCATAGATGGCTGCCCCATAGAAACTGAGACAATAAAGTTGCTTGTATTTATTCTGCTTCATTTATGTAATTGTATCTCATAATATATTCATTAATGAGAGGCAAAAGGAAATTTGAAAACATGCATTACTGGATCAGGAAGTTATAGATGATTAAAATAATCCAAATAGGGCTGGAGGGTTAGCTCAGTGGTTCCGGCGCCTGCCTCGCAAGCGCAAGGTCCTGAGTTCGATCCCCGGTAACCACATACAATGCTGGGCTTGGAGACACGCCCACCAACAATCAACACCGCATACCACAGTGCCGGACGTGGTGGCTCACGCCTGTCATCCCAGCACTCGGGAGGCAGAGACAGGAGGATTGCTGAGTTCGCGGCGGCTTGCCTGGGCACCATAGTGAGCTCAGGGCCAGCCTGAACTGCAAAGCGAGACCCTGTCTCAAAAAGCAAAAAAAAAAAAAAAAAAAAAAAAAAAAAAAAAAAAAAAAAAAAAAAAAAAAAAAAAAAAAAAAATCCAAATAATAGTAGATAAGAACAAAAATATCTTCTATTCTGAGTGAAATGTGTAAAGATAAAAGAGCTTATTCACTCACCCCAAACAGTATCGCAAAAGACGGGAACAGATGTGGAAGTGACAGAGACCCAAAGAGATGACTCCGATCCCCAGACCCTTCCCCACCATCCTCACAGAAAACCAGAGATTTACTTTCTGGGTGAATTTAGCCAGAGTGACCCTATATGGTGGGTATGGAGAAGAACAGTTTAGATAAATTTCAAAGTTATAAATTGGGGCAGCAGCATCCCCTCTCCCTGCTAAGATACACTGAAAGACAGGAAATCGGAAGACTATTTTCTGTAGAACCAGCTCTGTCCTAAAGAAAAGTCATTAAAGAGCTGGCATTTAGGGACATGTCCCAAAGAAAAGACCATGTACACTCTATCAACGTAGTCTACGTAGTCATAGTTTCTATCCGGGATCTGAAATTTTTTTTTTTGAGACAGTGTCTCACTTGTCGTTCAGAATTCACTGGCCCTGAGCTCACTATGTAGCCCAGGCAAGCCTCGAACTCAGCAGTCCTCCTGCCTCTGCTTCCTGAGTGCTGGGGTGACAGGCGTGAGCCACCATCTCAGCATTGTGGTTGTGGTAGTGACTGCTGGTGGGCGCGAGTCACCACGCCTGGTATTGTTTACGTGGTTACCAGGATTGATCCAGGACCCTGGCACTT
>PVIC010029807.1:5216-22490 GCA_004025085.1 Thryonomys swinderianus
CCCAGCATTATATGTGGTTACCGGGGATCGAACTCAGGTCCTTGCGCTTGCGAGGCCGGCGCCAGAACCACTGAGCTAACCCTCTGGCCCCAAATACATCACTTTTAAGTAAATTTTACACCTTTCATTAGTATTAACAAATGTAACTCAAATGTCACTAGTTTCATTTGGAATTATTCTCACACATTTATCAATATTTCAGTACATATACACATGCTTTTAATACTTATATGATATATAAATAACATTTCTATAATGTGTATTGATCATGTAATATAACTGATGTACACATAAAATCTGTCATAAATATATATATATATCTGTATATTTCATTTTATATAAAATAAAAATAAGTGTGTTTTCATGATATTTTAATTTTATTTTTTCATTAAGTTTATTGGTATATTTTGGTTTTACATTATGATCACATTCATTATTGGGAATTTGTATCTATGCATGATTTATCTTGGTTGTTCATTCATTTCCCTTGTCTTCCAACCACCCTTCCACCCTCCCCTATTTAAGAAGACACTTTTCTCTACCCCCTTCTTATTTCCTCTTCACATTTTGACTTTGTTTTCCAATTTCATATAATCTATTATACATGTTTTACTCATTAAAACTTTTAGTTTCTCATACCACAGGAACAATTTTATATTTCCATATGTGTGTCCTGTCAATTTCACTTAAGACTATGGCCTCAATGAAGATCGATTTAGCTGTAAATGTCTCTAGTTTATCTTTCTTTATGGCTGAGTACATCTCCATTTTATTAAACACATACAAACACACTCAAACACTTCTTTATACAGCCACCAGGTGATGGCCATTTAGACTGTTTCCAAGATTTATATATTACCAACTGCTGCTATAAACATTATTATGCATATATCACTGAAGTACAATGCTTTTATTTCTTTTAGGAAGATAACCAAATTGGACCTAGTTTTTTTTAGAATCTCCTTACTGACTGCCACAGTGATTACACATGTCTACACTATTATTCTCCACCAATAGTGGAAAAGGGTTCATTTCTCCCCACAGCATCAACAGTATTTGCTATCTGCTGATTTCTTGATAACAGCCATTCTTTCTGGAGTGAGGTAGAATCTCAGTCTTGTTTTAGTTTGCATCTCTCAAACGACCACTGATGTTCAGCATTTTCCATATGTTTACGTACTGTTTCTAATTATCTATCTGAGAAATGTCAGATGCCCATTTTGGGGCTGAAACTTTAAATTTTAAGAGTTCTGATTTTTTTCAGTTCTTTGTATATTCTAAACAGTAGACTTTTGTCTGAGGAATAGCTGATAAAAATTTTACCCACATTGCAGCTTGTCTTTTTGCTAAGCTGGTGGTTTCTCTTGCTGTGCAGAAACTTTTTAATAAGTAAGGTCCCAGTGGTTTATTCTTTTTAAATTTATTTTATTGGGACTTTTTAATTGGTATTTTATTGGTACATTATATATACGCATCACAATTATACTCCACATTGAGAATTTGTACCAGTATATGACACAACTTATTTCTCATTTTCCCCTTCTTCTACCCTACCACCTTCCCCTGCCCCTATATACACCAGTGGTTTACTCTTTTTGCTTGTTCCTATGTGACTAAAGTTTTGTTGATGAAGTCTTTTTCTATGCCAATGTCTTCAAGAGTTCTACATACTCTATCTTCTATCAAGTTTAGTGTTTCTGTTTTCACATTTAGACATTTTATCCCTTTTGATTTTAGTTTAGTGGGTTGTGACAGATGTGAATCTATTTTTAGTCTTTGGCAAGCTGAAACCCAGTTCTTTTAGCACTATTTATTAAAGAAACTCTCTTATCTCCATTGAGAGTGTTTGGCATCTTTATTGAAAATGAGGTTGCTTAGTACATCTATAGTTATTTCTGCACCTTCTAATATGTTCCACTGATTTTGGGGGGGTTGTTTCTTTGCCAGTATCGTAGTGTTTTTTTTTTTTTTGAGACAGGGTCTCCCTTTGTGAGTTCAGGCTGGCCCTGAGCTCACTATGTAGCCCAGGCAAGCCTCAAACTCAGCAATCCTCCTGCCTCTGCCTCCCAAGTGCTAGGATTACAGGCGTGAGCCACCATGCCCGGCTATCGTAGTGTTTTTGACACAGTAGTTTTGCAGTATAACGTCAAGTGTGGGGGGGGGCTGTGATATCCCCTGCATTGTTTTTGTTGCCTAGAATTTCCTGTTCTCAGTCTCTTCTGGTTCCAGACGAATATTTTTTTATTATTTTCTCTAGTTCCGTGAAATGTGTTCTTGGGATTTCCATTGGAATTACATTGAATCTATATACAAATTTTGAGAGTGTGGCCATTTTCACTATATTTGTGCTTCCTTCACAGGAACAAGGGTGTGTTTCCATTTTCTGTTACCCTCTTTGATCTCCTTTGTCAGAGTGCTGTAGATTTCAAAGTGTTGTCTTTTGTTCCATTCCTACATATTTCACTTTTTTGGATGCTATGGTGAAAGGATTTTTCCCCTAGTTCCTTTGTTAGTGATATGTTGTTCATGTTCAAAAAGGCTACTGATTTTTCAGTGTGGACCTTGAAATCAATTACTCTATTGAATGTGGTTATTAAGTTTAGAAGAGTTTTGGTGAAATTCTTGGAATCTTCTATATAGAGTATCAAGTAATCTGCAAATGATGACAATTTAACTTCTTCATTTCCAATCTTTATACCTTTCATTTCCTTCTCTTGTCTAATACATGTGGCTAATTGTAGTAGACAGCACCATTCAGTACTAGTGCCTCGCTAGAGGCACATGTTTCTTGCCTTCCTAAATTCAGCTATATTGTTTTATATCAAGAGTCAAACCAAAGCCCTGCATGACTTGAATGGGCATGTCAGTAGAGTTGGGCTAGTATCGCCCCATTGCTAATGGTTGGCACTGAGGCCTAAGTAGAGTGGAAGGGCTCTGCTGACTTCTGACAGCTGAGGTTAGTGTGAACTCAAATAAAATACTTTCCCCTGAAGCACTGCTTCTCACTGACCTTGTAGGTTGCTTGCTAATTGTACCTGTTCTGAATACCAGTTTGTTCTTCTATTCAAGTAAGATAATTAGTGCCCACTCCCTAGCAGCCTTTCTGGTGCCAGCATACCAAGTGTTTTTGCAGCGTTTCACTAGATCACTTCAAAGCCCTCCAGCTCTTGATTCCTTCTCAGACTGTATTCAACAAATACTGGACATATTTGAGGGTCTAGATATAAATACTGGATATGCATCTATTGAGATCAGATCATTTTTGTCCTTGACTGTTCATATAGTGTATTTATTACATTTATTGATTTGCATAAATTGAATTATGCATCCCTGAGATGAATCCTCTGCTGCTATCAGTAGCACTGATTGGGACCTAAGGTTCTGCTTTTCTGTTCTTATTTTCTGTCTGTCTTTAATTTTCTTTGCGCTGTGGTGACTCACAGGAAGCTAGCAACTGCTGCAGATGTCTCCAGTTATGCCCCCTTTCCTTAGTTCCCTATAGGTAATGTTTCCAGAACTATACTGAATAGGATTATTGACAGTGATATTCTTGTTCCTGATTTTAGGGTGAAAATTTCAGTTTTTGACTATTTCATATGATTTTGACTATTGGTTTTTTTACATATGGCTTTTGTCAGAGTGAGACACATATAGTCCATTCCAATTTTCTGGGGGTTTTGTCATAAAATGGCATTGAATTTTGTCAAATATTTCTTCTGCATCATATTATTTTTCTCCTTGACTTTATGTTGTGTATTACAATTATTGATTTTCACACATTGAATCATGCATCCTTGCAATGAATCCTACTTGGTCAGGATGTTTCATCCTCATGATGATCTTCTGCATTCCATTTGCCTGTATTATACTGAGGATCTTTGCATTTATATTCATTAGGGAGATTGGCCTATAGTTCTCATTTTTGTTTGGGTTTTTCTCTGCTTTGGGGTTCAAGATGATCCTTGCTTCCAGGAATGAATTTGGGAGTGTTGCTTCCCTTTCAAATTGTCTGAAGACTTTTAAACAGTAGTGGCAATACTTCCTTAAATTTCATGTAAAATTCAGCATTGAAGCCAGCAGGACCTGAGATTTTCTTTGTTGTTTTTAATTATGTTTTCAATTTTGTTTATTGACATTGGGTTGTTTACATGATATTAATTATTTCAAGACACAAATAAAATACATCACTCTAGTTTTTGGATACACTTCAACTTCTTTCATTGTTATACTCTGATTTTATATATTTTCATCTCTTTTATTAAGTTTAATTATTGTTACTATTTTTATCATAGCTATTATAAGTGTAGGTACTTTATTGGTTTCTTTTTCAAATAGTTCACTATTAGCCTATGGTATGTTAGTATATTGAATGTGTTCATTGATTTTGTGTTCTAAATCTTCACAAATTCATTCATTAGTTTTAAGAGTATTTTGGTGGAATACTTAGGATTTTCTATATATATGATCATATTGTTTGTTAAAGAGAATATGTAACCTCTTCCTTCCAAATATATATTACTTTTATTTCTTTTTTTTGCTTAATTACTCTAGTGTCACATAAGAAAATCACAGCTGATTAAAGTTCTTAAAGTAAAACATGAGTCTATACAAATATTGGAAGTAATTTAGAGAATAGTTTGAAGGCCTATGATTTAGGAAAAATTATTTTAGATAAGACCTCACATTTTTTATTTCCTAAAATTTCTGCTAACTTTTGATGCTATTTACTGAAGTTGTCTTTCATTTTCTACCTTAACTGTTTCCACTGCTTGTTTACATTATTTTCAAACCCACTGACTCTGTTACTAATGGATTCATTTAGATGCTTGTGCTGTCTTTGATATATTGAGTCATTTTAACTGTTAATTTTACAAATATTTTGGATGGCTCAGGGTCCTTGACATCTGCTTCAGAGCAGATAAAAATTTTTGGAGATGTCTGGTTATCTCGTTTTCTAATGATTCTCATTTTTATATTGACGCATGTAGATCAGTTTAAATAGAAAGTTATGTCATTATTGTGGAGATTGGCTTGAACAAGTAGGTTATTTCTGTGATGTTGCTATGACTTCCGGTAAGATTCAGCATACATATGCCCATTCATTGTATTCTAAATACTAGCTTCAGTGCTTAACACTGTGCTCAAAGGAGAAAACAACTACCTATAGTATTTACATTCAAATAACCAACTGCATCTTAACAGATAACTCAAACTTTTTAAAATGTTCTGAAATATTTCAATAGTTGAAAATAACGAAGGGATTTGTTGGGGACCAGGCTATCTGAGGAATTTTGGGAGGGCAGATTGTGTGACTTATGCCCCACAGTCCCAAGGGTGATTCGACCTATCTTGGGAAGCAGAAAAGTGTGCAGAAATCTGCACATTTTCTGAACGTGAAGAAAATACTCATAATCACAATACTCCTGTGACAAGATAACATTTATTGAAGACATTTTAAAGAAAGCTATTTCCTTTTCAATGAGCAGATATCTGGATGGAGGAAAGAACCCATTCTCTTTCACATACTACCTTTGTAAAAATGTAAGATGGTCCTTATTTTTCAAAAGATCTTTTCAACCATTTTTGTTCCACAAATGATGAATGACCCCTCCTACTGTGCCTCATGCTAGTTAATAAAAGTGGGTCAAATGTAAAGATGGTCAAGTCTGTCTACCAGAGGAGACTTTTCCCAGTCTTCTTGCATCTTAAATATTGTCTCTCTTTCTCTTTACAACCACTGTTGCTCCCTCACAGGTATCTGAAGGTCTGACCTGACCCTGACAGAAGTTGTAATAGTGAAGGACAGCCAGAGAAATTGTGGAAGAAAAAAATACTAACAAAGAAAGATTAAAGAGAAAAGAAAAAATAAAGGTTATAATGGCAATATTCTATACTCAGAAAGGGGAGGGGTAAGAAAAAATGCTTTGAGAGCTAATGTAACAAAATAGAAAAGATGGGAAGAAACTAAATGAAAATTAAGAAAGATATATGAAGATTAGATCTAATCAATAACTTAGCAGAAATATGAAGTTAGAAGACCCAAGAAACAAGATAGGGGCTGAAGCAAAGAAAATAATTAACTCACATATACAGCTGTACATACACATACATGCCACAGTAAAAGTAAAAGAGATAAACATTTTAATGATTTTCATGTACAAGATCAGAAGTGAGAAGGGAGAATTAAATGGAATAAGAAAGGAAAGGAAAGAAAAGAAAGAAGAGATGGAGAAAGAATTGAAATTTAACATGAGAGAACATGGGAGATTGAATCCAGTTATTAAACTGACATAAATAATAACAACAAACTTCATAAAACATCTATTTGGATAAAAAGCTTAACATTAAAGTACTGTAGAATTAAAAGTAATACCTAGCACTTATAAGCACTTACAAACATACATGGTCCTCCATCCTACTCCAACTTTTTAAAAGAAACACAAGATAAATTGTGTTTCTAAATTGACGTTTCATGACCAGAGTCCACTTATGATACCATTTTGGGCCTTTTTAGAATTTTTTTGTTAAGTAGAAAAAAATGTGAAAGTGATTACGCAATTCAAAGCTTTTTTACTTGTGACTTACATTCTTTTCACTATAGTACTAAAATCTTAATTAAATATCACTTTTCAGATGAAAGAATGAGGTGTGGTGGGTTATTTTGTAAATTACTTTACAGTTGATAGTACAGGAAGAAATGTAGTCATCTGTAATAGAAAACTTTTTGTTTACTTTTAGATGATCAGTCCTAGAGAAACTAATTAATGTTGCCTGAATTCACATATTTTTCAAGTTAGGTGAATGAGGAATTAAAATTGATTCATTAATCCAATGGTGCATTTGCATTATTAAGTCTAGATTCCCCATCATTTACTAAAAATACACTTCCTGCCACCTTTTATGTCATATAAAGGATAATCCCATATTTTGGATCACGTACATATGAAGACTAAAGTTTTACTTTTCCCAGGTTCTATTGCCTTGTAAAAATTTATAAATTGAACAATGTTTAAATTATTACATATGAGAACTTTTCTATTAATTTTGTTCTGCTTTGTATATGAAATTTATTAAAGACTATTTATTATTTTTACTTTTAATTTCAGAGTAGTCTTTACTCAAACCAGTGGGGTTCATTGACTTATGAGTCACATACCTCTAAGCCATAGACAATTTAAGAGTTCATTAATGCTTCTACCAGAGAATTTCAAACCAGGAAGGTATCTGAGCACCAAGAATTAATGTCCATTTGAAAATTCACATAGCTTGAAAATTGACAGTTTTAGTACCTCAATGATTAGAAAATTCTGAGGTAACCTAAATGTTCCACTTTTCAGTATATTATGAAAAAAAATTTTTAAAGATTTTAACAAATATGTGGGAAAGAAGGAATTTATTACAGAAACACATTATGTTGAGATTAAAAGTATACAAAGTATAAGTATAGCATGTATTAAGTATTTGATATTCTCACAGGACAAGATGCAAGGATTTTAGACACTTTTAGAACTGATAGGTATTGTGAAATAGGAAGAAAAGGTCCAAAGGGAAATAGTAACTGGGTGGGGACAGGGAAAGCAAAGAAGGGAAAGAAAAAAATGATTGTAAAAAGGAAAAAGCAGGAACAATGCCTATGTATATGGGGATTTGGGGTTGTAGGACAGGCAGGACAATGAGAAAAAATAAAAATCAATATGTATATTGTATACAGGTACAAATTTCCACTGAGTAATATGATCATAATGTTTTCCTAAATTGTACCAATATACTCAATTTATTTTTAAAAAGAAAGAATCAGAAGCATTTTCAGGGCTGGGGATATAGCTCAGTGGTGCCATCGCCTGCCTGGTAAATCAAAGGTCCTGAGTTTGATCCCTAATTCTGAAGAAAACAAAAATGTTATTCTCAACATTACACCTGAATAACTATTTCATGCAATTATTAAACAAACTAAAAAATGATAGTGAAAATATTCAATGTTTGTATGTAAACCTTTAGTTGTGAAAACATAATTTTTTGTTTTGATTCATATTGTTAAAATGGTCTAACTATGTAGCTCAGGCTGTCCTCTAATTCGTGATGATACTCTTGCCTCTGCCTCGCAAGTGTTGGGATTACAGGTGTCTGCCACCATGCCTAGCCAGACTTTAGAGGCTATAAATACTTACCAATACTGTAACTGATGACCTTTGTAACTGATATAAATTTATACAAATATTCAAAACATTTCCATAATAAAAAAGCTATATTAAATACTTGATTGATATTTTTACCAAATGCATCTGACATTTATTTCTTCTGATTAAAGAAAAAAGCTCACTCATGATATCTCCACGTACTTTAGCTGTATTTCTAAATAAAGATTGTAAATTTACTGTCTACACTACTATGTAAAGGCATATGAGTAAGAATATATACAAGTACATGAAAATATGTATTATAGCAGTCATTTATTATCCTTATATCAAAAATAATATGAATTATATTAGCTAAGTCTCTACAGTAAGTTAAATAGCTCTAAATATAACTTCCATAAAACCTGGATAATATGTTATTTTAGATAAATTTTAATATTTAGGATTATGTTTAAAATGATTTTTTAACTAACACTGTACATAAAATTGACTCTCAAGCACAAAGACTGGGTGATAAAGCACAGCTAGAAGACTGGTTATGAATATTTCAGTATCATTTTCCCCAGTTAATTTTCTCTTGCTTGCATAGGATATAAATGATACATTAGCAGTGGAGACTCTGGAAGATTAGAGTTTTGTGCAATGACACTTCATTTATCTCAGTGATCGGGCCTCCTTTTGTAATGTACCTGCCCTTGCCCGGATTCTTCCTTGACCTTCACCTTCAATCACAAGGTCTGTTCACCAAGGGGCTTGATGTCTTCACCTGAAATCTTCACCATTTACAGCCTAACTGAGTGATTTCATGCTTTGTGCTGCTGACCCAAAGTATTGCATGTAAGAGGCATCACACATTACATCTGAGCCTGGATGGAGAGAACCAAATGCTTTTTGGATTTTCCAGAATAATTTCACTAGTTGTCACTCCTCTGCCACTTCTGTGGATGAGTGGAGCTTCTGCTGTGGTCACCACAGCACATGACTCCCCACCCGCATTATAGGGAGAGGTCCTCAACGAATGCTCTCTATGAGAGAAGCTTACTTTTTTGTTTCAGTGCTTGTTTTATTTCTTATCAATTAACCAACTGTTATTTTCTAGCATTTTATCTACTACTCAGTGTTTTCAATTCTTTAATAAATACAGTGGTCATTGCCTTTCCTCAAGATGTGGCATTGGAAATATTTCACACTATTTAGAATGGCAGTGTGCACACAGTATGAATACATATGATTGAAGGAAATTTTACACAAAATAGTAAAATTCAAGAAATCATGTGAGTTTACATATAAGTTCATATACAGACACATCTGTATTAGAAGGTAAGAAAACACTTACTTTCCATGAAATTCATCCCATGCTGCTATATAATTGCTGACCCCAACATTGCGTTTCAGAAATTTTTTCAGTTTATTTATGGTGTTGGCATATATATATATATATATATATATATATATTCAGTTATGAATTAATTTTTAAATTTATTATTGAATATTTTTTACAAATGTGGGACCTTGAAGTAAACCTGAATAGAATCTTAACCATTCTTGAAGCACTAATGGAAAAAAATCACCAAAATAATACCTTGTATTTTGTTACCTTGTCATAGTTCCCACAGAGTATGTCAGAGCTAGTTTTCATTTTCTCAACTGGGGCAGATTGCATTTAAGCTATATCTCACAATGTATTTATGATATCAAACTAAAAATTACAGTATTTAATTAGTATATTATTTTATATGTCTTATAGGGAGAAAAATTTGTAATGTAGTAAGTATTAGTTACAGAGGGCATTTATAAACCTGGGTAGGCAAAGTAAGTCTCCAAAGTACTTAGTGCTTTTATTGATTAGAATGTATATTTAGGGTTGAGGATCTACTCAGCGGTCCCAGCATCTGCCTCTCAAGCACAAGGTCCTAGGTTGGATCCTGGTACCCGCATACCACAGTACCCAGCATGGTGGCTCACACCCCTAAACCAAGCACTCAACAGCACACGTCACGGTGCTGGGTGTAGTGTTTTATGCCTGTAATCCCAGCATTCGAAGGTAGGAGGATTGCTATGAGTTCAAGGCTTGCCTGGGTTACATAGTGAGCTCAGAGCCAGCCTGAACTACAAAGTGAGACCCTGCCTCAAAGCAAAAAAAAGTACACTTAAATACTGGTAGTTTAAGAGAAAGAGAGTACACATTCATTGTAAGCTTTTGTAAAGCTGTTAAAAATGCAAAACTTGGGGCCGGAGGGTTAGCTCAGTGGTTCCAGCGCCTGCCTCGCAAGCACAAGGTCCTGAGTTCGATCCCCGGAAACCACATACAAGGCTGGGCGTGGAGACTCACGCCCACCAGCAATCAATACCACACACCACAGTGCCGGGCGTGGTGGCTCACGCCTGCAATCCCAGCACTCGGGAGGCAGAGACAGGAGGATTGCTGAGTTCGAGGCTTGCCTGAGCTACATAGTGAGCTCACAGCCAGCCTGAACTACAAAAGTGAGACCCTGTCTCAAAAAAAAAAAAGTGCAAAACTTAATATTTGCATTTTGCAATAAAATATAATGTAGTTGGAGAGAGCGACAGAGGTTGAGAAGGAAACGGAGATGAGAGAGGAAACGGACTAGGAGAGAAAAAGGGTGGGGAGAGCAGCAGTGGGAGGGAGAGAAAACAGGGCAGCAAAAACTGTCTGATAACACCCTGCCCACACATTGGAAAGAAGAAGAAAAAAGTGATCATAATGTGACCCCAAAATTTTACTCATTATGTTTGAGAAAGATGTTTGAAAATATTTTAGTATTATAAGCAAAGTAATGAAGCAGAAGTCTGACTCTGGAATAGATTTTAATGCTTCTGAATTAATCCAGTCATATTTAAATTAAAAATATGGAAAAGATGATCAATTACATCCCTCACATGCACTTCAAAATAAACTCACTAGTTGGACATACATTTCTATGATATCCTGATGAAGGCTATCTTAATATGTTTTAAATGCAATTAACATATATTTTATATATTAAATTATATATTAAATTAATATATGATTTACCTATTATACTACATGCATTACATACAAAATTACTTATCCAATCATATTACACTAATGTTGATTTTTGATTGTGTATAACTGGAGAAGACTACTACTACATATTTACTAATTAGCTAAATAATTTTTTTTCTCAGCTGACTACACAAATGTCACACTTGAGACTGTCATCTGTCTTGGAAGAGAAGATACATTAAATTATGCAAGGCATTTAGTCAATGCCTATCTGAGATTATTAGTACAGTGTGCCCAAAGATGGGCTTTGGCAGGCAAGTGCACCTTTGTGTAATCTTGTGGCTGGCACTAATCCTGAGGCTTTAAGCAAGGTCTTTAATGTCTCCGAAAATCAGTTTCATAATCTTTAAAACTTCACTAGTTTATTATAAGAATTAAATAAGCTTATGTGTATAAATCCCTCTGCATACTACATAAATATGTTAAAAACTCCTAAGTGGAAAAGATTTTTAATGCTTTGGTGCACTACATTTTTGCTTGTTTTTTCAATGCTGTTATAATTTGTATAAAAGATTGATATTTAAAATAGTTGAGATATCGTGCTCGCTTTGGCAGCACATATACTAAAATAGTTGGGATATGGTAATTTTAATAAAATTACAAAACATGTTTTGTGCAATAAATTTTAAAACATATATGCTGCACAGAGATGTACAGATTTTATAAAATGTTAGAATTCATATGTCATACCTGACAGCTACAGAATTCTATTTATGTTGACTAATTAATGTTCCCTTTCTACATTTTTTCAATATTAGAAAAGATTCTATAGTGATTTCCAGTAGCTTTCATGGTTACACTTTAAAGTGTAGATACAAGTATAAACAGGATCAATTGTATATCAGTATGGTTAAATTTATACTCTCCAGATTAGAGATATAGATGTAGAGTATGTTTGTGTGTGTGTGTGTGTGTGTGTGTCTGCCTGTGCCAGTGGCTGTGTGTGTGTGTCTGTGTCTGTGTGGGAGAGAGAAAAATGATGTCTTGACTTATGAGTTTATTTACTAAAAGTTTTTTGTATCCTCAAAATCAATTACAGCATTCTCAAGGTCATTTCTGTTATGTGATTTGAATTTGTCAGTACACTCCCAGTAGAAATTAGTTTAGAGAAATTTCTGTATTATTGTTTCTGCTTTCATACATTTAGCAACAGGATGGAGATATTAGGAGGTGATATTGCCTGATACTAAGGGTAAGAATATGTTCTCACTGAACAGCAAAGATCAATTAAGGGACTTGTTCAATTTCATAAAACTAAAAAAAAAATTGCTAACTAGATTTTGAATTCAAGATTTAACTTTTTCCCCAAGTTTTTCTCAACATTCTAAACTGGGCATGGTGGCATCTGCCTGTAGTCTTGGCATTTGGGGGACAGAAAGGAGGATCATTAAGATTTCAAGGCCAGTCTGGGCTACATAGTAACATCTTGTTTGAAAAATCAAAACAAAAC
Source organism: Thryonomys swinderianus (assembly GCA_004025085.1). Taxonomy (NCBI): domain Eukaryota; kingdom Metazoa; phylum Chordata; class Mammalia; order Rodentia; family Thryonomyidae; genus Thryonomys; species Thryonomys swinderianus. The sequence goes on from PVIC010029807.1 coordinate 17,851, forward strand.
ACACACACACACACCCCCAAAAAAACCAGTTAATTTTTTTCATTAATAGGATTAATTCAACAGATGACTAAATCTACTCATAAATTTGTACACTGATGGACTCTAAAAAATAAAACTTTCAATTTGGGTAGGGGTGTGTGTGCGTGTGTGTGTATTTGTGCATGTGCATGTGTGCATGCACGCAGTGTTTTAATGGAGCCTTATTTTATTCCCTGTTAAAGCTTGTTATAGTTTGGGTCTTGATGTCCACCCAAAGCCTTGTATCGTCACAGTGGGGTGAATCTGGTGTGATGCCAGGATTAAGGGTATATGAAAACTATAATGTGCAAAATAGGATCAAGTCATTTTAAACTACATTGCCCACCTAGTTTGTATTAGATTTGAAATTCAGGTCCTTCCTCTACTACATTGTAATGTCTATAAATAAGCCTTTAGGAAAATGTGTATGTGGGCAAACGTATGCAGACAAACACATAGTACATGTGCATATGGATTTCAAATTTTTTATTTCAACATTAATCTCACTTTCATTTAAAATTTGTTTTAGCTCTTTGAAAACAAATTTATGTGTAGTTACTATTACATATGATTTAGAACCTATTTCCCATTTTTTATTTATAATCCAAGCCTACCTTAGCAAGCTGTATGTTAAAGCTGTATTAAATAAATTGTGTTTCAGTATTAATGATTATGAATCACACAACTCATAGGTGTTACAATGAAAACAAACTACTGATAAAACTGCAAGCTAGATTAACCAAACTTAACATCTATTTTCATGTTCCAATATATTACTTTAATAATTAAAGGTCATTTAGAAATGTATTTGTTTTTGACTTCCATGTATGTGTGCTTGGTTATTATAACAGCTACATCAAAATCTTAAATATGTTTTCAGAGAAGAAAGAATAATTATATTAAGAAAATATAGTAAGAAACAATACAGTGGTTATTATGATAAAATATAAAAAGCAAACACTACTATTATCAAAATGTAATAAAATTCAAAAAATGTTTTATTACAAAATGTAATATTTACCATAATCCAAATTATTCCACACAAGAATATACTAATTCTAATAGGCTAAGTATTGTTCAATAGATAAGACTAATCCCTAGAATTATTTAAAAAAATCACTAAACTCAGAGACTGATGGTCTGAGACTGACATCCTGTCAATCAAGAATTAATGAAGTTCAAAATATTAACAGTAATAATTACAGAACCTTAGGGATAGGTTTTGAATACTAAAGCTTAATTCTGTATATTTCATTAAAGTAAAGATCAGGGTGCATAGGGGAAAATAAAAACATAAAACATGCAAGTTGAATATCACTTTATTGAAATTGCACCTACATGCTCTTACAATGAGAAAAACTAAATATGATGTTTCTTTAAAATTAAACTAACATAGCTCAATCTTGGAAACAACCCAAATGTCCATCAACTGGAGAGTGGATAAAGAAGATGTGGTTTTTTTACAAAATGGAGTATTACTCTGCCACAAAGAATGACAAGATTGATCCATTTAGGTGCAAATGGAGACACCTGGAGGATATACTAATAAGTGAAATCAATAGATCACAGATAGACAATTCCCGGATCTTCTCTTTGGCATGAACACCTGTAGATGCAAATGAGTTCTAGAAAGTAGGACAGCTTTTAGAGTGGAATATTTCTATAGGAAACTTGGTGTGGGAATGTGATGAGGAGAAGGAATAAATATGATACAGAAAGAAAATAAAAGAGCATGTATAAAGGGGGGAGGAGGGGGAGTGGGTAGGGATATGGGTAAAAAATGAGAATTAACTTGTGGCATATACTGGTACAAATTTCCCAATGTTATATGTGATTTTGAGATGTATATAAATTGTACCAATAAAGAATTCAATTTTTAAAAAGTAAAAAAAAAATTAAACTAACATGTAGATACCAGAACTTAGAAAAGTTCCTTATATAAGCTGACACTTTCTTAGACGATAACTAGCAACAGATTTCACACAGTAAATGTTTTAACAATTCACTGTTTTGAAGGTCAATTCCTGCCTTTGCTCCCGATTTTCCTGATTTTTCCAGTGGCTTGGCCATCTTTATTTTCTAATTATATGCATAGTTCATCTCTACCTTTTTTCTGATTTGTTTTTTTTTTTTTTTGAGACAGGGTCTCACTTTGTAGCTCAGGTTGGCTCTGAGCTCACTATGTAGCCCAGGCAAGCCTTGAACTCAGCAATCCTCTGCCTCTGCCTCCCGAGTGCTGGGATGACAGGCGTGAGCCACCACGCCCGGCTCTACCTTTTTTCTAACACTAAAAATCACATTTCTATTCAAGTCGAAGCTCCATAATTTTTACGTAAATTTAGTTTTTGCTTAGTTCTGCTTTTTAAGCAAAACCCCCACCTCATTTCCATGAGAAGTCCATGAACGTATTCCTGGAGAGGAGAAGAAGCAGGGAGTTTTCCTCAAAATATCGATAACATTATTTGATCATATCAATATTAATTATGTCCTCTAAACCTCGAGGTTAATGACTTAAAAGCCTTCTTTTATTTAGAAATAAGCCAAAATTGGGCCAGAGATTTAGCTCAGTGGTTCCAGCACCTGCCTAGCAAGCACAAGGTCCTTGGTTCAATCCCCAGTAACCACTTACAACAATACCGGGCGTGGTGACACATACCCACCAGCAACAGTACCACATACCACAAATGCTGGGCTTGGTGGGTCAAGCCTGTAATCCCAGCACTCAGGAGGCAGGAGGATTGCTGAGTTCGAGGCTTGCCTGGGCTACATAGTGAGCTCAGGGCCAACCTGAACTACAAAGCAAAACCCTGTCTCAAAAAAAAAAAAAAGCCAAAGTAAAATATCAAAATAATTAAAATTGGATGAAAATTCTTACATATTAATACAAAAAAGATAGATGAACAAGTATAGTATTATTGTATTTAGCTATGGAAGATAAATTCTCTGCTTAATTGGTGAAAACCCCATAAGCTACATTTTATGTGACTTTTAATTTAAAAATCATCTTCTAACTTACACTGGTGATACAAACCTATTCTTCCACTACTCTAGAAATCTGAGAAAGGAAGATAGAAAACTCAAGCCCAGCCTTATGGACTTAACAAGTCCTGGCTCAAAATATAAAAGCGAAAGGACTGGAAATGTAGCTTATTGGGATGATCTGAGTTCAATCTCCAGTAGCTCACAAAAATAAATTATATTTCCATGTTCTCTAATGCACTGAATAAAAGTTATCTTAGTTGTAGTTATCAGCAAAACAGAAAAACAGCTTCTGAGAAAATGCCATCTGAAGACAGTGTTATTAGGTGCACAATGGATGACACAACCCAGAGGAATAATGTAGCCAGAAATAAATGATGTCAAGGAACCCCTGAGTCAAGATATGTGTGGCTTAAATGGTGAAGATATATGGCATTAGGAGGAAGAGTGTGCTGCAATCTAGACTAAAAATGAGGACATAGGAAAAGATCAGTCAGAAAGGCTTTCCTGTGCAGTGCATTTTATAGTACATCTTACTGTGATTGCTCTGCAGGCAGATAAAAGGAGAAAAACACTTCTAGGACATATCTTGTAAGACACACCTGAGCACTAGTTATAGTTTACACAGTTTTATAACTTTTATGTTCATGTTTCTTGAATATCTGTAATTCACACATTTGCCAGATATATAAATTATGTGTTTTATGATTTATATGTTTCTAATTGGCTCACATTTAAATGTTAAAATTTTTGTTTTAAGCAGACACTTTATTTTTAAATTTGAAAACCAATAGAACTGAAAGAGATATACATATCTCTAAAGAAGATTCATAAAACTATGAGTCTGAGACTGTCAGTTATTCTTAAAATAACATAATATCAGACAGCTGTAAATAACAAATTGGCACCAAAATATCTCTTGATAGTCTCACAAATTTGAAAGAAAAAAGAAGTAAATATTCAGTGCAACCAATTTCAATGCCATCTATATGTCACATTTTGAAATCGTGGATAACTTATTTTTATACCTTGTTTAATTTTTTATGTATAAGCCATTTTCTATGATCAGTTATTATTGTTTTTATAATACAAAAAGAAATATAAATGCTTCACCACCAAAGAAATTGAATTCTCATTAAATGTAGGGTGTGTTACATATTCCCTTCCAAAGTATTCAGTATGAAAAGTAGTAAAATAATTCCTTTATTAGAAAAAACTGAAATACTTCCTGTAAGTGATCAAGAATAATGCTGTGATGTTATAACAATGACATACATTTTACATAAGTACAACAGAATTTTATTTCCTATGTTTGATTTTCCCTTCAAAAATACTTTTTTCCAGTCCATCCATTAGAAAAACACCAGGGAGAGCCAGGGATTTAGCTCTATAGCATTGTGCCTGCCTCACAAGCAAAGAAGAGAAAGAAAGAAAGAAAGAAAGAAAGAAAGAAAGAAAGAAAGAAAGAAAGAAAGAAAGAAAGAAAGAAAGAAAGAAAGAAAGAAAGAAAGAAAGAAAGAAAGAAAGAAAGAAAGAAAGGAAGGAAGGAAGGAAGGAAGGAAGGAAGGAAGAAAGAAAGAAAGAAAGAAAGAAAGAAAGAAAGAAAGAAAGAAAGAAAGAAAGAAAGAAAGAAAGAAAGAAAG
>PVIC010029808.1:0-22301 GCA_004025085.1 Thryonomys swinderianus
TTTTTTTTTTTTTGCAAAAGATCTATCTCATTTCTGATTATCTTTTACTTCGCCCTTTCATTTATTTATATTTTTTGATTTCTCCTGTAAAAGAAATCCTATGCTTTTTGAGCTCGTGTGTGTTTATGAGGGGTGACTGAAAACACAGCGAAGGCTGCTGTGAGTGGGTCCAAACGCAGCGCTGTGGAAACATCGCGGTGTGCATCGTTCACCCATCGACCAGACTCGGCTCCACGCAACTTCTGACTCTGTACAAAGTCAAGATGACAATGAAAGGTACATTCGGGACGTGGAAGCAGCCAGCGCAGCACAACTACACACACTCATAAAAGAGAACTTCCGGAACTTCTTTCAGAAAATGACAGGAACTGTGGAATAAGTGTGTTTGAAGCCAGGAGGAACATTTTGAGAGGTATTAACAGCACTGTGTCCTTTACTGTAATGAATTCTTTTTCTGGTGCTGGAACCCAAATCCATGTGCTGTGTATGTAGACAAGCTCTTTACCATCAAGGTACATCCCCAGCCCTACAATTTAAAAGAGAAAAATCCCCTAAATATTCATTCTGTTTTTCAATTATGTCTTATGGGTATTGAGAATGTATGATCCACAGGACTTGGTGGTTGGATTTTAGGGGCAAGAAGGAAAAATGGAAGGAGGTCTAGGCAGAGGAGGAGAAGAAGAGAACAGAAGAAAAGAGAGAAATTAGAAGTCCAGCTGGGATTGCTGACTGGAGGGTAAGTGCCATTTTCTAAACTACATTATGACAGGGGGTGCAACATCTATTAAACTCACATTAAAAGCATAACACCAACATGGCTAAATCTACCTCAAAGCATGCATCTTGTTGATGCACTAATAGTCCCAAATTTGTAAAAATACGGATTTGATTAAAGGTTTGGGGACAGTGGGAAAACACCTGGCAGGGTGCTTAGTAGGTCTCATGGCGGATTCAGGGGCACACGGCCTCACCGATATTCGCTGATAAAATGCCACTGTGCAATCTGATAGCCTTTGAGTGAAGGGCAAAATGAAGATTGCTGGTGACCTTTTTTAGAGAACAATTATTTTTTAGTACACTCCAAGTTGAAACATAATAATAAATCAGTACTGTTACTCTGCAGTTCTATCCTTTGGCAAAGACACTATCTTTGTGGATGAATTCTCTACAAAGTAAATTTGAGCTGAGCTTGCCTAAGCTTTAAGTAAGACATTAGCGTAGTTAGCATATTAATCGAGTTAAGTTCAAATGCCCTCTTCCCTTCACTGCTGCACAGGAATCCCAGGCTCCTATTGGTCCAGCACGTCTCTGTGATGTAGACTCTGGCTGCCGATGCTCAGTGTTCTACCCCCAGATCCTGCAGTGTGTTTGTGCTTCCGGCCCTTAGATGTTTTATTCAGTGTTTAGACCATGTAATTGAAGTTTGAATGCACGTGGTGCCATGAAGGATTTAAAATCCTTCCAGGTCTTTTCACAATTTCTTAGTAAAAAGAATGATATTATTCTTGTCCATGTTGCTGATGAAGGGCCTTCGCTTATTGCTGCTAAATCCGTTAGACTACAGATACTTCCCACTACGACTGCTCGTACTGATTTGAACAGCTCATTTAAGTTCTATGTTCTGAACTGCATGCAAGGAAAAAAATACCAGGAATATTTCTCCAGCCTTGGGAGTGACTCCAAAGCCTTTCCAGGTTAAACGGGGAATAGTACATAAGTCTACAGGCATTGAAGGAGACAGACAGGCAGACGATGTGTTCTCTTTACTGCATTTTGGAAGCAATTCTGTAACATTTGCTGTGACTCTGTCACTTATGGGGGCATTTTCATCTACATCAAGAATTACGATAAATTTATAGAATGATTGCAAATAATATTTATATTACGGTTATTCTATCTAAATATGACACACACCTCAACTTATTCCTAAATGAGCTCTGCACTAGAAATCTTTTCAAATATAATAAGGCAATCTGAAAAATAATATCTCCAGTGATTCCCTGTACTGCAACATACTTGGGAGGACAGTTAGTAACATTTTCACCTTTATTTTAAAATGCTCAGCCATGTGAATGGGCTAAATGGAAACGGAAGCAGATTAATGTGGTAAATCCTGGCAATCCAGGTTCTGAAGTTCACCTGTCGGTGTCCTCATGATCATCCTTGTTAATGTGGCTGCACAAAAAGCTCAAGTTTTGCTTAAGAAAATACAAATTAATATGCTTATCTTTGGGCCTCTTTTAAATCAGTTACTTTTAAAAACCAAGCAGAAAGTTCACAATTAAAAGTATTAGTGGTTTAAATGTGGATCAATTCTATATTTAATTAGCCGGGTGTGGTGGCTCACACCTGTCATTCCAGCACTCGGGAGGCAGAGGCAGGAGGATTGCTGAGTTCGAGGCTTGCCTGGGCTACATAGTGAGCTCAGAGCCAGCCTGAACAACAAAGCGAGACCCTGTCTCAAACAAACAAACAAACAAACAATTCTATATTTAATTAATTATGAACAAACTTGAAGGAGAGGTTTTGGATCCTTGCGGAGGTGAAGCTTTTCGGAAGGTAGAGGGCCCACATGCCATTCACGGCTCAACAGGAGCCAGGACTCTGAATGTAAACTTAGTCTTCATGATGTAGCCCTGACATGCTGCTTTGGTTTTTCTAGACTCTTTCTCCAGAAGACTAAACTGCTGAAGGTTCTTTGCAGATCTTTTAAATAGGTTACATTTAATACTTCAGGATCTGAGTAAAGATTGTGACTCCTCAAGGGGCCAGGGATTTAGCTCAGTAGTTCCGGCATCTGCTTCTCAAGTACAAGGTCCTGAGTTTGATCCCCGATACCACACACCACAATGCCAAGAGCGGTGGTAGCTCACCCCTGTAATTCCAGCACTTGGGAGGCAGAGGCAGAGGCAGAGGCAGGAAGATTGCTGTGAGTTTGAGATCAGCCTGGTCTACAAAGTGAGCTCAGGGCCAGCCTGAACTACAAAACCAGACTCCGCCTTAAGGGGGAAAAAAAAAGATTGTGTTTCCTCACTTGAAACTTCTTAATATAATAACTTCTTAATATAATGGCTGGACACAGGCCTTCTTTATCTTTCCCATGCCAATATGTCCCTGAAATAAATTTTACCTTATTTTCTCTTTCAGGATTGTGAATTAGGTAAACCTTACTGGATTTTCTTAAAAATTACTATTGCAAACACTGGAAGAGGAGGAGAAGATGGAGAAGAAGGAGGAGGAGGAAAAGAAGGAGGGGGAGAAGAAGAAGAAAGAAAAGAAGAAGAGTAGGAGGGGGGGGAGGCCGGGAAGGGGAAAGAGACAGTGTTGGAGGCGGCAGCCCCAGGGCCAGCCATATCGTCCTGACTTGCATGTGCCTGTGTTCGGCGTGTCTTACGCTGGCTTTGTGATGGTGATAAAACTTATTTTGAAGTAAGGAAACAAAACGAATGTTCACAGATGGGAGGAACGACTTCTAGCTTAACCATCCGACACAATCTTGCCACAGCAGGATTCTGTCCTCAGCTTGACTGTCTCACCTCCTCCAGGCCAGGAAAGTGACCTGTGTTCATAAACACCTCCGTTATTCTGAGGTAACTTTACAAATACAATAAAATACTAGCCAAATGTGTCTGTGTAGTCAGCAAGAAAGCGTTTGTTAAAATGTTCAATAAATAAAGGAATATTTATGTAACTAATTTCAGGCTATGAAGTCATACAAATATACATTTTTAAAGTATGTGGTTGTATATTATAACTGTGTATGTTTTTTTTTTTTTGAGACAGGGTCTCGCTTTTGTAGTTCAGGCTATCCCTTGGCTCACTATGTAGCGCAGGCAAGCCTTGAACTCAGCAGTCCTCCTGTCTCTGCCTCCTGAGTGCTGGGATGATAGGCATGAGCCACCATGCCCGGCAACTTTGTGTAATTTTAAAGTATCTTTTTAAAGAAAAACTATATTTGGATCTCAACTTTGCTAATTTCAAGTGTGAAGACTTGGGTAAATGACCTACCTTCACTTAATATATCAATTTCCTTTCTCATAAAGTAGGGACAGTAATCCGTTAGAGTATTATTATGTGCTATGAGTTTGATTACACACTTGTAAATTTGCATCACTCTAACAGTCAAAAGTAATAACACTGCATTAGGTAAAATACAAAAAGTTAAATCAACTTTAAGGTACATATCTATCAGCCAGAGTAAGTGTGATAGATTGCACAAAAATGCAGGTAAAAATACAACTTTTACAAAGAGTTTAAAGTAGCCAGTCAATATGAAACAGATGACAAAAGTCGTGAGTCAACTTGCTGGCATAATTTGATCATTTGCTGATATTAGAATCTTGGGTCCACTTTACCCTTATCAGAAACTCTTTTAGCAATGTATTATTCCCTACAGTGACTAGACTTAAGCTCTTTTCTTAAGTGGTAAGAAATAGAAGGTGCAAATCATCACTTTGGCCTCCACCCGCATTCTCTATGTGAAGATGCTCTGTCACCTGGTTGGTGACACGGCCACTGCCAATGGGTCTGCAACCCGAGCACATTCTGCTATCTGATCTCTGATGAAGGGACCAAACACACTCTAGAGGACAGCCTCTTTAATAAATAGTATTGGGAAAACGGGCCTTAACATGCAGAAGATTGAATCTACATCCGTATCTTTCACTATGTAGCAAACTAAATTAAAAAATGGATCAAAGAACTCAATGTTAAATAGAAACTCTTCATCTGCTGGAAGAGAAAGTAGGTAAAACTCTTGAAACTAGGAGCAGGCAAAGTCTTTTTGAACAGAACTCTTTGCATAAAAAATGTAAGTAGAATCATCATATGAAATTATATCAAATTGAAAAGCTTCTGCACAACAAAAGAAACAAACAACCAAGTGAAGAGATAACCTACAGGATGGGCAAAATTTTTGCCAGCCATTCCTCAGAGAGAAGTCTAGGATTTAGAATGTATAAAGAACTCAAGAAAATTAGGTCCTGCAAAATAAAAGTCCCAATGCAGAAATGAACACCTGAAGTGAGTAGACACTTCACAGAAGTATAAATGACTAATAAATACAGGAAGAAATGCTCAGCATCACTGGCCATCAAAAATTCAGATTAAAACAACACTGAGATTCCATCTTAATCCAGAGAGAATGGGACCATCAAGAAATCACATAACTTCAAGCGCCGGTGAGCCTGAGGGGTCAAGGAACCCCTTGTACACTGCTGGTAGGACTCTACACTGTCACAACCGCTATGGAACTCAGTATGAAGATGCCTCAAAAATTTAAAACTAGAAACTTCCTCCAACCGGACACAGAGAGATAAACTTGGATCATATGCAGAAAAATGGATGCACCGCAAGAGCATAATGTCACATGAAATAAATCAGACACACAAACTTACAGGAGACCAACGGGGAAGACTGAGGCCTACTTGGCCTCCTCAGTGAGCCCAGAGAAGAGAGAAGGTATGTGACCGCGCCGACACGCTGCAGGGAAAGGGAGAAATACCCGAGGTTCAACTGTTTACCTGGAGAGGTACCGTGGACTGGGGAGACGCATGAATCCTGTGGAACTCTAATGACTTGCGTCTGTGTCTGAATAAATAAAACAAAGTGCTCCAGCAGTTCTGGGCTCTATGTCAAAGAGAGAGGGGAGCCCCTTGCCCCACCCCCAGGTTTTAACTTGTTTCTGGGTGTATTTTTCATTCTCATCACCCTTTGGTCAGGTTTGAGCTTACAGGCTGGTTCGCACACAGATTTAAAGTACTGTTATTGGGCCGGAGGGTTAGCTCAGTGGTTCTGGTGCCTGCCTCGCAAGCGCAAGGTCCTGAGTTTGATCCCCGGTGACCACATATAATGCTGGGCATGGAGACTCACACCCACCAACAATCAACACCGCATACCACAATGCCGGACGTGGTGGCTCACGCCTGTCATCCCAGCACTCGGGAGGCAGAGACAGGAGGATTGCTGAGTTCGCGGCGGCTTGCCTGGGCACCATAGTGAGCTCAGGGCCAGCCTGAACTACAAAGCAAGACCCTGTCTCAAAAAAAAAAAAAAATAAAGTACTGTTATTCCCTTAAAGGCTAAATAAAGAGCAAAATAAAAGATAGATGCCAGGAAGTGGGGAGGTAGATCTTTCCCTAAGTGGAAGGGGATCAAGAGCTGGAGGGAGGGGTAGGAAGGGGAGGGAGCGGGATGAAGAAGGAATTAAAATGTGTGTGCCCTTCCACGCGTGGGGTGAAAGCATTACGTCCCTGCATATGTCCAACCAGCACAACAAGGAAGGAGGTTGCGAGACAGATGGGGGAGGGGAAGGGGACACAAAAGGGAACTGAGATGCGTTATATACATGCACTGTTTCCCACATGGGTTGTAAACACTCTGTACTACGGGAGGGTCTAATAAAAAAAAAAAGGAAAAACAGTGACTCCGCTGCTCGGGAGAGAGGAGCACCGCAGAGCTGCCTCAAAACACTTCATGAATGTGACAAGGAACAAATTCCACTCAGAGGAATGAAAATAGCAGCAGCGCACGATTAGCACGGAGGAAAGGCAAGAAAGCCGGCCCACTATCATTGAAACACCTTTAAGTTAATGAAAGCTGGTAACGCAGAAAACGCAAAGCAAAATTTTAAAACAATGAAAGGAAAATAAACATGGAACTCAGTGGGCTTGAGAGACTCTGATTTCCTTCCTGTGCTTGTCTTTGAGGAGCGTGTATGTATTTGATTCTACTCTAAGCGATTCCTCAAAGACAGGAACACATTTCTTTCCCTCACTCGGGTCCGCGGCCTGGACCAGAGCGGTCTCCAGGCCTTGTTCTGTGGTATTCGCCCCTCGCTTCCATGCGCTGTACAGGGCTCGATTGCTTCTGTCTCTCTTTCCACTGCTGTCCTTGCCTCGTTACTTCACGCCTGGCCATCCCACTGCTGACATGTTGCTAATGCCTGGTCCTCATAAGGATGAGACAGTGAACACGCTTCATGGGTAACCGACTCAGGTCCATGCTCCATGTGGACACTCGAGATCTCCGTGAGTCCACTCCTTGCCATCCTTCTGGATTGATCCCGCCCACAGTGACACGTACACACCCATTCACCTTTGCCTCTGCGTCTGGACACACTTCCCTGTCTGCTGGGGATGGACCTTCCTTTCCTTTAGCTAAACCAAATTCTACACTTCCTGCATGTCCTTGCTAAGAATCCAATCCCTCCAAGAAACCTTCTCTAGGTTAACCAGTGAATAATTACAGGCTCCTACTAAGACTGTATCAAAATTCTCAATTCCTGGAACATATTTTTCTCATCACCTAGGAATAAAAGGTTTCCCAAAGCCATTCCACTGGAAAATTCCTCCTAAGTCATTTACTCTTACAGAAAAACCATGCGATATCCATCTAATTTGCTCATACAAAGCTAAGAATATCCCTGCAGCAAAATGTAAATAAATGCCTATTACACAACATAAAATAGTAACTGAGGGTGTTTATGTGCAAGAGAAACAGAGCCAGCTGTTAAATCAACACCATCAGATAGCTATTCATAATTTTTGCATCAATACTTGCTTCTTTTTTGTCCTCTCGTTTTAGTGTCAGTTTGTGCTCGCTGTGAGAAAACTGAGAGCAGTCATCATGACTTGAAGGAAGTTAATCCAAGAAAAAGCTTACAGTAGAGAAACTTTTTCCCAGACAGTTATTTGGGGGGGGGGGAAGGTTTCTGTTGAGTCTTTGGGGAAATTGCTTCAGCTGTATGAGCTTCAGTGTATTTATGATGGTACCATCATCTAAGTAATGCCAGGAGTGGAAAAAGGCTAGTGGTACAATATTATAGAAGTCCCCAAGCATTTAACACAGGCACAGTGACTCCCATTCTGGCCTTTAGTCGCAAGGCAAAGGTCTCTGTTCATTGTTCTTGTTCCCTTCTATCACCAAGAAAATGGGATGCAGCTTACCGGGGCTATTTTTTGACCTGGTTCAAAGTCAAAGGACCAGGGCACGCAGACTGCTCTTTTCTACTCCTTTTCGGTCAAGTGTTAACATCCCCAGGCTGTTCTGTTCCGGCAGCCTCCAGAAAGAACATCCTATCCCAGGTCTCCTCAGGCTGTGTCTCAGTCAGTCTCTCTGACGCTATGTCTCTTTCTTTGTACAGCCAAATCATGACCTACAATGACCCTCCCCTCAGCCCTTCATTCTCTGTTGATCTTTGTCTGTCTCTGTCTTAAATCTGTCTTCTCTATGCGCCTCACTTCCCAGGTCTGCCTTCGTTGTTTCTCTCCCTCTTATGTCTCTTTTTGTTTTTAGGTTAATGGTTTCTATACTTCTTTAAATATTCTTACATTATTTATGGCATTTTCTTTGGAAGTTTACCAGTTTATATATCACTTAATTTTATTTTATTTTTAATTACATTCTTTATTGGTACATTTTATATACAGCTCACAATCACATTCAACATTGGGGAATTTGTACCAGTATATGACACGAGTTAATTTTCATTTTTACCCATATCCCTACCCACCCCACAACCTCCCACCCCAATATACATGTCCTTTCTTTTTTTTAAATCATATTTATTCATTCCCTTACCAAATTCCCTTTGAATATTTCCTATTTCACAAAATCTATCATACGTTCTAGAACTCATTTACATCTACAGATTCTCAGACCAGAGAAAACATATGGTATTTAAATATGTGTGATGTATTTATTTCACTCATTAGTGTGTCCTCAAGGTATGTCCATTTGCACATAAATGAATGAAACTTATCATCCTTCATGGCAGAGTACTACTCCATTTTATAAAAAAAAATCTTCTTTATTCAGTCTCTAGTTGATGGGCATTTGGGTTGTTTCCAAGACTGGGCTACCACAAAATGAGCTGCTACTAAAGCTAGACTTATCTCTTTCACTGTGTACTAAACTAAAATCTCAATGGATTAGAGACTTAAACGTTAAAACAGAAACAATAAACCTACTGCAAAACAGGTTAGGTAGAACTCTTGGAGACAATGGCTTAGCAGAGACTTTATGAACAAAATGTCTATAGCATGAGAACTAACAGAAAGAATCAACAAACGGGATCTCATCCTACTAAAAACTTCTGCACAGCAAAAGAAACCACTGGCACCGCTAAAAGACAACCAACAACATGGGAAAAAAATCTTTACTAGCTGTTTATCAGACAAAGGGCTATTATCTAGAGTATATACAGAACTTAAACAAATCAGTCCCCCCAAGTTTAAAGACCCAATTAAAAGATGGGTATCTGAAATGAACGGACATTTCTCAGAGGCAGAAGTCAAAGCAGCCAAGAAGCATATAAAGAAAAGTTCAACATCACTGGTCTTTCGAGAGATGCAGATGAGAACAACCCTGAGATTTCATCTAACTCCACAAAGAATGGCTGCTGTTGTGAAATCAACCAGCAATAAATGCTGGCCAGGCTGCATGCAGGGAGAAAGGAACCCTTCTCCACTGTTGGTGGGATTGTAGACTTGTGCAGCCATTATGGAGATCATCTCCATTGTGGAGATTCCTCAGAAAACCAGGATTAGAGGTCCTATTTGACCCTGCTATTCTCCTACTAGGAATATACTTGAAGGAATTAAAAGAATGACATCATAAAGACATATGAGCATCCATGTTCATAGCAGCTCAGTTTGTGATAGCCCAATCTTGGAAACTTAATTTTATTTTAAAAATCACTATGGTAAGATCTGAGTCTTGGGTTTAACCTTAGACAAAGTAATCAATACAGATACTCATCCTCTTCAATTCAAGGGCATTCGTGCTGCTTTTGCACAGAAAAGTGACTCTTTAAAGGGTCCAGATGAACACCTAGCAGTCTGTGCATTGTGTTAGATTTGCGCTGTTGGGTATGTGGTACACTAACTCAAAGAATAACTATGTTGAGTTCATTTTGTATAAGTATTTTTGGGTACTGGGGCTTGAACTCAGCTCCTCACACTTCTAAAGCAGGTGTGCTACAGGGTGAGCTACATCCTCAGTCATCCCGCCCTTGGTATGAGTATTTTGTATTCCTTCCAAGAATCTCAAGGGAAGAGTAGTGGATGGAACAAAACAAATAGATTTGGCAATATTAAAGCAATAAAAGATTGTAGTTATGAGACTATTACAATGTTCTAGACACTATTTTAGGTGTTTTTTCTCTTATCTACTCATTGAGTCCCCATGAGCATGCTGTGAATCGGCTGACATTCACTGTGTTGCAAACACTCATGCTCTACACAGTGACGTCTACACCATGTACTCAGAGTACAGTTTCTGAACTGCCACGTGCACACTTGTGCAGAAGCCCGCGGTGTTATTACCTTTAATAAGTCCACTGGGTTTTTCAAAATATAAGATCAAATAATACAGCTGTGACTAGGTTTTAACAGCTGGATATTTTTAGATTGACTTTTTGAATACAAAGTCTAAGTTATAAAATTTGACACATCATACCCCTAGAGCCGATGCATTTCATATCCCTCCGGCTCCTGTTAAATGAGTTCTAGTGAGTGACTCAAGGACTAAAATGGTAAAGACACAATTCTGGAATAAGAGGAACAACCACAAAAATAACAACAACAATATGTACTTTGGTCCTAGCAGGGCCAACTGTGACAAGGGGTTCCAGGTTTTTCCCCGGTTTTTGTTTTCCACCATGAACACTATTGTAAGACACATGTATTAGGACTTGTTCACACCATGACACACTAATGGGAAGATGAGAGATGCAAAGGGTGGTGAAAATAATTTGTGATTTTAAATATTATATCATTATTTTTATTACTACACTTCACTGAAAAATCTTTATGAACACAAAGACAGTATCAACTCAACTGTTTGGTTCATAGTTAAACTTGCATGAAAAGACAGAGTGGAAAAATACAGTAAAGATAATAATCACTTTCATTTACATAGCACCTTTGGAAATGTCCATAGAAACTTGTGAACTTTTGAAATTATGCGCCAGATTTAAATGCTGTGTATCCTGCTAATGTGATGTTGAGGTTACAAATTAAAAGACACTGAGGTTGGTAAATGTAAGAGGTATGTTTCTCTTTCAAACATTAGCTCACCCACACAAACACACCTTTTTCCTTGTGATTCTCTATTGAAGAATTCAACTGCTCCCAAGAGTATGATGCCTATGTAAATATTTAGTGTGGCAAAATGTAAACACTGTGGGATTATTGTCTTCTATGTGCTGATATTTTAAACTACAGTGTGTAGTTGGTGCAATTTGAATTTTAAGTTTGCCTAGAATCCTGAACTAAATGAAAACGCTGGTCCAGTATGAAAATAGTAGTTTTATCTGCTTAGTTTTATTTGTCCCTTGCCCCAACTCAAAGAGGGACAGAGGTATGGAAGGGACGGGAGCCCAGGGACTAGTGTTCACTGACTGCTCACCAGACTGGAGACGTTGGGTGAGGTGCATTGCTCATGACTGCTTAACAACCCTTGTAGCATTGGGACAAGCTGGCATCAGAATGCCTATTTTACAACTGAGACAGAGGAGCTAAGAGAAGTGAAGAGACTTGGCCCACAAGAAACTACTAAAGCGTTTCACATCTAAATTCGTACCACTTTCCTCACTAGATGGGGTGGGAAGAAGCCCACTAAGCACCACTACCTACTTTCTGTCACCTTCCCAACTTTGGGTTTTAACTTAGAAATTATGCATTGTTAGGAGATAGATTGGAGAGAAAAGGCAAGGGCAAATTTTAAGCGTGAAGTTAAAATTCTCTAACATATTCCTTGCAACTGACATCCAACGTTTTAATTTAAGAACATATGGAGAAGGGGATGTGAGTCCAGTGGAGGAGAAAGCCGTGGGGCAGGACCATCTGGTTATACACACCGATTCAGCCACCTCCCTGAACACAAAAGTAAGCCTGATGCCACGTATTGGGAAGTTCACTTGGCACTGGCCGAAGGGTTTCTCTTAGGACAGACTGAGCTGTCTTTGTAATGGAAGCATGCTTTCAGTTGTCACGATGCCATGTGCCATGATATCACACATATAAGATTCTGTATGCAATAAAGAATTAATTTGTCCAATAGGAAGAACTTCCCAGAATTCTGTGCACTAATTTGAAGTTACCAAGAGTTAGAATCATCCCTTTTTAGAGCTAGAAGTGAGTTCGGTCCCACTTTGAAGCTTTTAGACATGTGAAATCCAAGGCCTATGTGAGTGAGGTGTTTTAATTTGTAAAGGTCAGAGCCTGTGCTTGAACCCAGGACCACACACTGTACTTATTCAAATCTTTTGCTAGTTTCTGACCACTAAACATATACTTTAGGAGGCCGTTTCTGAATTTTAGCTTTTCCTGTGACATATATTAAGAAAGTTTGTATTGTTGAATTCTGTTTGGGAGAGACTGAAACAAGTTATTATTTCAAAGAATATATTTTGGAGGACTATTGAGTGCAGATTCTTCTATAATGTGAGTAAATCTGACTTGTTTCGAAGGCTAAAGTATGTTTGTAATTGTAGGAGGCCATTTGTTTAGTGGAATGCCATGTGTGTTTGTGGGGAGTGTGGTGTGTGTGTGTGTGTGTGTGTGTGTGTGTGTGTGTGAAAAGATAGAGGGAGGGAATGGGCAGACATCATAGGAGATTGCGTGTGTTCAGGTTGGAATGGCCACGGCCTAGTTGGTAGACATCACCTGCTTAAAATGATTCCTTCATGGCTTCACTGTTTACCCTACACCTTAGCTTTCTTTGTGCCTATGGTCAGCCCTTCATGACTTCTGCTAGACTCTTCTCTTTCTGTAATGGTTTAAAGAGAGGAGTATGTTCAAGCTCAGTCTTCAGTCCTTCTCAGTTCTCTTTTCTCCTTAAATCTTTGGTTATCTTATTAAATCCAAAGATTATATATTGGCTGTTAATCTCAAATTTATAACTTCAAATACTGAACATTTTATTATGATAGGGATATATGTAGCTGACTTTTTTTTTCTATGTACTTAAGTGTATGCACACTTTATACCTAAGTGTATGCATATTTGAAATGTATGTACAAAAGAGCATTAACTTGCTTGACTATTTATGCAATCTCTGCCTTCTTGATGTTACTATCTGCTTCCCTTGCCCAAATATGAGTCTCATAAATTCAGGGATTTTATTTGCTTGGTTTACTTCTACACACCAAGTATCTACTGCTAACAAATACTTTAGCAAAGAAACAAAATAATAATTAATATTTTTCTTATAAAATTTCAAGGAACTCTGAATGCACAGCTAAAAATTCTGTGTATTAATATAAACATGTATAATTAAATTATTATATTTTGTAACATTGTATAAAAGTTTGTAGAGTGTAATTTCTCTGGCATAAATCTCATAATAATGTTTTCTATCTTTATCAACCATGGTGACTGAACACAAATATAAATTATGGGCTGAAATCTATCAATATTAGGAATTGAACCTTTTTAAAATGCCAACTGGCTTCAAAATAAGTAACTGTTGATGATGAGGACTGTACAGTAAAGAAAGCTACAAGAAAAATGGCTAACTAGGTGTAGGTGAGCAATCAGTCTAAGGCAAAAAGACTCCAGAATGAAACAACAACAACTACAACCACAACATTTCTCATCTGATTCTTACTGATACTGATGAATTAAGATTTTCATAGAAGACTGAATTCCATGTGAAAGGGACCGTTGGCAAAAAAAATGAAATAACTGAAATTTGGTGAAGGTAAAAGAACTTAAGAAAACTGAATTTATCTAACATCACTACGGCATAGTCCCAAGTCCCAAGACTTGTGTAAGGAAGGGAAGCATAAACAAAGACTGGTGTTGAACTCTCACGGACTCCAGTCCACACGGCTGTGAGCATGTGTGCGTTCACTCGCCCAGACACCTGCAGCTCTGCACGGTTACACCACTGCAGCAGTTTGCAATATAGCCCAACAAAGGATGCTGCCGCGAGATGTGTTTTCAGACCCAGCGTGTGTTTTCTTGTCTAGTGTTAGAAGTGTGCAGGACACACTGGTGCTTGCCACACGGTGACTCAGCCGTGTCCCCTGCACATGTGGGTGTAAGTGAATATGTGAACCAGATGTGGCCGTCCAGACAGGGCTGAGCTGGAGGAAGGGTGGCTAAAAGTGAAAGATGCCTAGCCAACGAATAAGTCTATGGAGAGCTAGCCCAGTTGGAGGAGAAAGAATGGGTTTTAATATTCACGCGTCAGTGAATAGGCAGAGGCCCTAATCCCAGTCTTGATTTTACTGCTTTCTCTTTTCTTGGGTATTTAGTCAACTGCTCATAGCTTCCTTTTTAGCTATTCGGTGAGGATAAAAACAGTGGGCCCAAGAGATTCAGAGAAGACATTAAAGACAATGTATGTAAGTAACATTACTAAGCTGTGTACTATGTTCAGTTTGTATTAAGGAACCCTACTGAAGTCCGTTACTGTAATAGAAAAAAGTAATGATTTCTCAGATTTGTCTTCGTGTAGTGTTGTAAGAAGCTTATGTTTAGTCAGGGTTATTGTACCTTGAAAAGAATGTAAAAAACTTAGGCAATATCCAAGTAAAGCACAATGAACTGATGGAGGAGACTCAAGACCTTGATATGAGACTCAAGGAGCTGGCTTTATGTGGTCTGGCAGGGAGCTGGCTGAAGAAGGATAGAGTAACTCTTCAAAAATATGCAGAACTATTATTAGGACAATGTAGGCCAGCTGTTCCTTAGCTCCACTGAGGCCAGAATAAGAAAAACTTGGCTGGTTTTGTTTAGACGTTTTAGAGAAGCCCTTGAAAGCAAAGGTTAAACTTATGGAGTTCTGAAGAGAGGAGATAGGCTGTCTTCCTGACTGGAGATCTTGCAATACTGTTTGCTCCGAGGACAGAGAAAGCTCTTCTCAGAGGATCTCCTTTGTACTCAGAGGTGGGAGAGCTTGGATTCAATTATTCCAGGATCACAGGCAGTGATCACTGGTAAGGGACATAGCGTGCTCATTTGGAAGACAATCTGCAGCACAAATGCTCAGCTCCCAAGGAATGGAGATGCCCTTTCCTGGGTCCCTCCATGGCTGCTCTTGGTGATGAACGTCCTCTGAGCCTTTCACTGACTGATGCTTCCTTGGAGAGGCTATTTCTGTTTTTTATTGTCTCCCATAGAAGCTAATTTTCAAAACAGTAAAAAAAACCACAAAAAATCTTTTAAAGTCATCATATTTTGAAACATCAGAATTTGAAATTGAAAATACATGCTTTTTAATAAAAAAGATGTTTCTTGCACATCTAACTTCTGTAACATATATAGTGCTAGCTCATTAAATCGTTTCAAATGTAGCTGTCCTTCGCTAAAGAAAAAAAGAAACTCATGCCTTAGACCTACATATAGCATTAATTTGCATATCTATGCATATATACACACCTATTTTACATTAAATCTGTCTCTGTACTATTTATATTTATACCCATTTGCTGAGTCCAAATATATCTGACCATTTTTGAATTTTACCAAGTACTCTTTGGAAAGTATTCTTTAAAAAGTTCTACTTGGTAAGACTTTGCAACAATGCTGAATTAGGGTAAAATCCTATACAAATACTCAATCTTTCCAACAGCAATAAATTACAATGTCAGAAACACGAGGTGCTGACCTCCCAGTGTGAACAAAGAGTAGGGGGGTGAGTGTAGGGGATAAAGCTCTTGATTAGAAATGTTTTTCTTGAAGAATAAAGCATTTATGCAGGGAAACAGCCATGAATAAAGTCTAACACCTCCTGATGTTTATCCTTATAAAGCACAAGATGATTTTGTTTCAAGGGAAGAAAAATAAAAGCCTTATACTTTGGACTGATGCTCAGAGTTACAAATGTTTAATGCATCTGATGACTACAATTTCATTTTTTTTCTTCTAAACCAGTGAAGACATAGTCTTTTTTTAAAAACAAAGGAACAAATGAACAATCCTTAAAGTGAGAAAGTGTAATTTCAGAATACAGAAGTGACTAGTGGGTTATGTGCAAATTTCTTTGAAGAATAAGAGCACACTGCCTGAGCTGGATTGTATTTTTAAGACAGCATCAAAGATTGGTGTTGTGTTGGGTTCCACCTTATGCCTCCCAACCAGGGAGCAGCTGGCAAGCTCCTGGACCCACAGCCGTGGCAGAAGCAGACCTTTTCTTTTTTCACTGTGTTCTGTTTTCCTGCCTTAAAACAGTCCTGAGAGAATATATCCTTCAACAAGAGAGGATTTCCACCCCAGTGACCCTATCACTATCTACTCTGCTGAGTCTTAATTATCGATGCAGTTTGCTGCTAAAAATACCAATGCTGGGCTGGAATAGATTTTGCTCAGCCTCCTAGCAAGTGCAAGGTCCTGAGTTTGATCCCCGGTAACCACATAGAATGCTGAGCATGGTGACTCACACCCACCAGCAATCAATACTACATACCACAATGCCAGGCGTGGTGGCTCACGCCTGTCATCCCAGCACTCAGGAGGCAGAGGCAGGAGGATTGCTGAGTTCAAGGCTTGCCTGGGCTGCATAGGGAGCTCAGGGCCAGCCTGAACTGCAAAGCAAGATCCAGGTCATTCAAGACTGATTATTTGGATGGGTCCCAAACATTATAATTTTTTATTTTTGACAGTTCTTGAGGTAATTCGAATGAGAAACTACCTTCAGGAACTGCTTTGATGATTACTTGAATGTCTTTGCCTTATGAAGTCAGGAAGGGTAGGTTCACAATTTAGGTCATGCTGACCCTTAGTTTCTGGGTTCTTTCTTACTCTTCCCTGTTCCTCTGACTCTTCTCTTTACCGCCTCTACGATCAGTCAAGTTCTTTCTCTGGCAGAGCGGTACTATTACAATAGTCTATAGTTTTTTAAAAAAATTGAATTCTTTATTGGTACAATTTATATACATCTCACAATCATGTATAACATTAGGGAATTTGTACCAGTATATGACACAAGTTAATTCTCATTTTTACCCATATTCCTACCCACCCCCACCTCCCCACCCCCTTTATACATACTCTTTTATTTTCTTTCTGTATCATTTATTCCTTCCCCTTATCACATTCCCACACCAAATTTCCTATGGAAATTTCCCACTCTATAAAAGCTGTCGTACTTTCTAGAGCTCATTTGCATCTACAGGTGTTCATGTCAAAGAGAAGATCCGGTATTTGCCTATCTGTGAGCTATTGATTTCACTTATTAGTATATCCTCCAGGTGCCTCCATTTGCACCTAAATGGATCATCTGTAATTCTTCATGGCAGAGTAATACTCCATTTTATTTAAAAAACACATCTTCTTTATCCATTTTCCAGTCGATGAGCATTTGGGTTGCTTTCAAGATTGAGCTATCATGAACTGAGCTGCTGTGAACAAGGGTGTACATCTGTCTTTCCAGTGTGATTTTTAAAATTCTTTTGGGTATATTCCTAGCGGGGGGATAGCAGGGTCAAATGGGACCCCTAGTCCTAGTTTTCTGAGAAGTCTCCACACGGATCTCCACAATGGCTGCACAAGTCTGCAATCCCACCAGCAGTGGAGAAGGGTCCCTCAAGGAAAACAATCTAATTTTTAAGTAGGGCACTGAAAACCACCTGCATATGTTGCTGAGGTCTCTGTTTACTGGAGCTGAGGCCCTGGGCTCCTCCTTGCCTTGTCTTTGGTCTTTTCTGACCCTCTCCCTCTGCCGTACCACCTTTTAGCTTTTTCTTCTGTTCTGTTTGTGAAACAGTAATTCTCTCTTCACCAGCAGTGAACCCTGTTCACTCTATTCTCAGTTTAACCATGTCTTCTCAAAATATTTTTCAACTGTGCAAGCAACTTCTCACTATCTGTACCACTTGCATTAAGGTAAAGCGCACTTTGAAGTCATTGTACTATTCCTTGTGTATTCACTGAGTTTTGTTCCACACGCTTTTGCAGACTCTTCAGAGACAAGACACATCGTATCTACAAGACTCATATCTTCTGTAACAGTTCTCAGCACCTGGCATGGTGCCTCCCACGTTGTAGGGACTCAATACTCATTTGTTAAAGAGATGTAAAATGAAGAGATGGCACAGAGCTCACATGATCTCATAGCCCAGGGGCTTAATGCTGAGTATGCAAGTGCTGGGAAACGCTGTCTGAATTCCAGTGCCAGAATTATATTTATGGGGACATATGGAGGACAAAACAGAAAGGAATGCTATGGTCCGAAAAGAAAAAAAATGTATATGTACATTCTGAGCCAAAGACCATTTTTAACCTTAGAGTGACTGTATTTAGATCTCCAGAAGATCACACACACATTCATGCACACATATACACACACACACAACGAAAAGTAAAATGTTACCATGAAAATTATCAGTTTCAAGCTCCATAAAATGTACTGCTAATTAATTGTTATATATGTGGAGCTTTAATCTTTGAACTTTCATCTGTAATGCAGTGCCGCACCCAGCCTGTCAGGAGTCCTCCACCCGCTCCTGTTAAATATGTCCCTTAAAGCAAGAGTGAGGCCCCAGAATTTGCCATCATGGCAGAAGAAAGCTACTTATCTCATCCCCTTCCTACATCCCACCAGAAACTTCTGCTTTGAACTAAACAGGAAGACATGGGACCTCAAGTGATTCCTACACTGGTTCTTCATAAGGATTGTTCCTGCTTTTCTTCTAGAATTAACCTGAATTTTAATAGGACATCTGATTGAATTTTGATTCTTAGTCTTCTTTTAAAAATCCAAGACCATGAAAGTAAAATGTGTGCAATTTTGAGAAGATGACTTTTGTGGGACTTGTGCCTTCGTTTCCGGACATTTTCAATCAGCAATGTGATGCTACAAGGCCGGACCCAGAAAACCAATCAGCATAATCCATGAGTCAGGTTAATGATTGACTCAGATCCTAATGGAATGAACTTCTGCAAGTGCTAGAAAGTATTTAAGGAAATGGCTGAATTTGACCCAGTAAGGTACCCAAGAAAGTGTGATGCTGCGTGGGAGAAAGCTGCCCCCCCACTCCAGGGCGAGGCCAGAGAAGAGTGTAGCTGTGCCTAGTTTGTTGCCCTTTTGTTTATTGTGTTTTGTAGACTTTACGGTTCTACACACCGAGAAACTGTGGCCACTCTGTGTTGAATAAGTTTGTGAGGCATTATATTTCACAGCGGTACATGCTCATTTCTTGTGTTTGCGTTACATTGTGATACTTTTCAGGATGCCCAAAGCTTTTTCACTCTTATTGTATATGTCAGGGCGACCCCTGGGCAGTGATCTTTGACATTACGAGTTGTGTTGCGCCACCAGGAACTGGCAAATGTCTGGTGTGTCCTGAGTGCTCCGGTGGTCACCGTGTCCTCACCCTGCTCTCTTCTTCAGGCTCCGTATTCTCCGAGATGCAGTGTTGAGATGAGGCCAGTTAGTATCCCAGTAGGATGTCGTGTGTTCAAGCGAAGGACTAGTCACTCATCTCTCACTGTGAAGGAAAACCTGGATGTGACTAAGTGCAGTGAGGAAGACATGCTGAGTGCCAGGACAGGCTGAATCGAGACCTCCCTGCCAGGGGAGATGGGTGAGGAATGTGCTACTCCAGTGAGCGCAGGAAAGAGGACAGCGTCCTACTGTTGACACGAAGAAGCGCCAGGGCAGGTGGAAGGTTAAATCCACTGCAACAGTTTCGTCAGCCAAAACCTAATCCACAGCTCTCTTTAATTCTCAGCTCAGGAAGTCTGAGGAAAGACGCCCCCTCCGTTACCTAAAAGTGCAAAGTGGCACAGCCCATGCAGAAGGAGAAGCTATGACAAGTTCTCCCGAAGATACAGCTAAGATGGTTGATGAAGGTGGCTACGCTAAACAACAGGTTACACGCCAGGAGGAATTTCATAGCTAAAGAGAACGTAAAGTCTGGCTGAAGTCAGAACTTCAGAGGATGGGCTGACTCTTTTGAGGGACTAACACAATTTATGATTTAACTAAAAGGTGCTGCTCATTTACCATTCTGAAAAGTCAAGCGTCTTTAAGAATTATATTAACACTACTCTGCCAGTACTATATAACTCTGCCAGTTGATCCATTTATGTAGTAATCCAAGACAACATATCTGTTAACAATGTGTTTATAAATATTTTAAGTTCAGTGTTGAGACCTACTGTGTAGAAGAAAGGTTCTTTTCAAGATTTTTCAGGTCATCGATAAGGCACCTGGTTATCTGAGAGTTACCTGATGGAGAAATAGAACGGAATCGATCCTGTCTGGATCTCAGTTAACACAGCTCCCACTGTGCAGTCTGTTTAATAAGGAGTATTCGCACCTGTCAATCTTGTGGAGCTGGGGATGTAGCTCAGCATTAAAGCATTTCCCACAGAAGCTCAGTCCCCAGGTTTGATCCCCAGCATAGCAAGAAAAAAAAAAACACAGAAAAACATCTCAGAAGGCTCTAAGTGCCATAGACAGTGATCCATCTAACGGATCAGGGCAAATTCAGTGGAAAATCTTCAGGGAAGGATTCACTGTTCTGGGGATTCTTTACAACATGTGTGACTCAGCAGAGGTCAATGCACCGACGTTGTCAGGGGTCTGGAGAAAGCTGATGGCAGTTCTTGTGAGTGACTCCGAGGGGGCGCAAGACTTTGGGCCGAAGCCGCTGTGGATACGGTGGAAACAGGAGGACGCGATTTAGAGGCGGAGCCAGAGGTGGAGGGTGTGACTGCACTGCCCGGAACTCATGATAAAACTTGAATGGCGGAGCAGATAGCAAAGAAAGTGGTTTTCTGGTGTGGACCGACTCCTGACCAAAAGGCTGTCAACGTGCCTGTCCACATTGCTGAAGTGACAACCAAAGAGCTGCACTAGCTGCATAAACCCAGGTGATAAAGCAGCAGCAGGATTTGATACACCTGACACCGATTTAGAGAGAAGTTTAACTGTGGGTAAAATGCCACCGAGCAGCGTCACGCGTGATGGAGAATCCCTCATTAAAAGGAGGCTCAGTGTCCCTGACCTTCGCTGTTGTCTTCTACCCCCTCTGATCCATCTGCGGCCACCAACATCGAGCAAGACCCTCCTTTGGTGGAAAGAGGAGTTTGCCAGAGGTATGGGTGATCAGCACCAGTGCTTAGCCATAAAACACTCTTTAAAAGAGATCCATGTATTTTTGTGTTCATTTGCATAAATTGGTGTTTATAACCAGGAAGGTGGGAATTAATGTGAATAAAAGAATATTGCATATACCCATGAAAAGAAAACCATATTTCCCATTACATCTTCCACTAAACCCGATACATAAGGTTTCATGAGCTTGAAAACTTTTGAGTGCTTTAGAATATTCAAAATAATTATTTTCCTGTGGACCATGTCAGTGGAGCAGCTGATGCATTCTTGGTTTTATAAAATTAATGAAAAGGAGTTTGTGGAGCCGGGCATGGTGGCTCACTGTTGTAATCCCAGCACTCGGGGGGCAGAGGCAGGAGGATTGCTGAGTTCGAGGCTTGCCTGGGCTCCATAGTGAGCTCAGGGCCAGCCTGGACTACAAAGCGAGACCCTGTCTCAGGAAACAAAACAAAACAAGAGTTTGTGAAATATTACTCACATGGGACTTTCTGAGCACTTCTCTGAGGTGATAAGTGTAAAATATTAATCCCAAACTTCTATCGCATTATTACATGGCCATTCAACAACTATGTAAAATAGTCAATTTTATAAAAATTTACAAATATTTTAAAGATATTGGTTCAAGATATTGCATTTCAGATGAAAACCATCTTGAAACTGCTATCACCTGCTATGTATACCCATCTAAGCATCTTTTTTTTTTTTGTAAATTGCAGAAGATATTAACTCAATAGCATGAGTCTATTTAGGAAATACTTAAAGTAACAGTTATTGATCACTATGCCTGGAATGTAGCAGGCATTCAAAAATATTAGTAATGTACTATTAGCTGTCATTATTATAAATTTATTATACTGGTAGAAATATCAATTCAAGGGAGCAACAGTGTATTAGAGCAGTCATTGGGCAGCTCTACCTTGGAACTTCAGTGTCTTTAGACAGTGAAATGCAGGCAGGAGGTTTAATGCAGGCGGAGCTGTGGCCTGGTGTCTGTGAAGCTCTGAGTTGGATGCATAGGATCAAGGAAAAAAAAGAAAGAAAGAGGATTGTTTCTGGTAACAGGAAAGAATTCTAACGCTCTGGGTTTTGACTAAGCAGTAGGATCCCTAAGAGCAACCCAGGCAGTATCTGTCATGGACCCCCAGAAGGCTGAAATTCAAGGTTCAAAATGTGGGTGGGAGATAGAGGAACATGCTGGGTGTTTATAACACAGCATAAGGCTACTGAAG
>PVIC010029809.1:0-22315 GCA_004025085.1 Thryonomys swinderianus
TTGGCCATCCTCGATGTGTAGAACTTCAGCCCAGTCTCTTGCTTTGTCCCCTCACTGGCCATCTCCCTGGAGGTCCCCTCAATTTGTAAGAATATCAGTCTTAGAGCGCGTAGGGCTCCCCTGCTGTACAAGTATAACCTCATCATAACTTGACCGGGCCTGTAAATAAAATCATCCTTAAGTACTGGGGTCAAGGCTTCAGCATATCTTTTCAGAGGGAGTGCAACTCAGCCTTTCATGAAATCTTCCCTAAGACCCCTGCATGGAAGAAGATGAATGGCAACTTAAAGGTAGTAGTAGAGCTTTAAGCCAAATGGGGAGCATTTCCATCAGGGGCGGAGAGGGTGGTGGACCATGTGATATCACTTGTTCCGCTGCACCTTCCCCAGCCCTTTACCTGGGCACAGCAATCAGCTGGCAATATCCTGGCCACGAGGAAGCTGGTCCCTTCATGCGCAGTCTCTGAAGCCAAATACCTAGAGGCCTGGATGTTCGCTCCCACCTGAACAGATCTACCCTCCACAGGAGGCTCCCTGATGATCCATCTTGTCTCTACCCTCCCACCTCAGCAGTGTTCACTTCTTTCTGGGCTTTTCCAGCCTACTTTTTCTTCAGTGTCTTAATGAATTGTTTTGTGTCCGCTTTTTTTTTCCTGAGTCAGAGGCTTGGTATTTTTCCAGCTGTTCTTAGACTACTCTCAATGCCCCTACCAGACAGCTGGGACCACAGGCATGCCACTCTACCAGGCCATATGCCTCACTCAGGACCCACTGGGGTTTCTGGCTGGCCTGTCCTTAACTCTGAATCAGCCACCAAGGATCGATGCAAACATCCAGTTGGTTAAAAATCCACACTTAGTTTGTTCACTTTTTCCCATAAATTCACACCGACTCTGTAGAAGTGGATTTCTGGCCCTGCTTGGCTTCTGCAGTGGGAAACCACTCTATGAACAGCAGGTGCTAGGTACCAACAGGCACTGGCCGGCCATCACTCCTTTCAGGCCCCTGTGACGGGACAACAATGACTGTGTCACCGAGTTTGGTTTCTCTCTGAGTGTCCTGAGACCTGAGCTAACTACACAGTTTCATCCAGAGCTGCACCGTGTGGATGGGCTGGGGTGCGGCTGGGGGTCAGACCCCTGTTTAGCTTCTGGCTACACCTGTGACCAGACACTGAGATTCTTATCTGCGAGCTGGCTATGCCAGTGTGTGCAACAAGATGACATACACTGTGTGGCTCGGGCCTAGTATGTGGTACATGAATAATAACAGGGGTGTACGTGAGTGTTCATGCAACTCCATTTTGTTAGTGATCATCCATGAAGTAGGGACCTGGGGCTCACTAGGCCTGGACTTCTCCCCCAGTGTCTGCCATGAAAGGGGGCACTTGGCTTCTGGGCTGATCTGGTCTTAAGGACAGATTTCTGTGCCTTTTCTGTGTGTTCACTTATAGCCTTGTACCTGGGGACCCTGCTGGAGGACTGAGGGGCTAACACATCGAGTCTCCTGTACCTGATATGTCACAGGAACAGTGGTTGCCCAGCCATCTTGGGTATCAGGGCTGTCCCTTCCTGGTAGGAGCCTTTGCTTCTGCCGACGAGCCAGTACCCAGAATGCTTCTGTCTGGTTGAACACAGGCAAAGATGTATAACTAAGAGCAATTAGAGCATGATTTCACTCTATTCCAATCAGGAGAGAGTTCAACCTTGTAATTATGGACTTCGAGCTCTTCTGCTACTGGTAGAAGTCGGCTGGGGAGATCCCTTCACCCTGGTGCTCTGACTTGGAGCACATAATGTTTTTTGTTATTTGTTTTTTTTGAGACAGGTTTTCACTTTGTAGTCCAGGCTGGCCCTGAGCTCACTATGTAGCCCCAGGCAAACCTCAAACTCAGCAATCCTCCTGTCTCTGCCTCCCAAGTGCTGGGATTACATGCGTGAGCCACCACGCCCCACTGTGGTATGTGGTACTGATTGCTGGTGGGCGTGAGTCACCATGCCCAGCACTGTATATGGTTACTGGGGATCAAACTCAGGACTTTGCTCTTGCAAGGAGGTAGGCACTGGAGCCACTGAGCTAAATCTCCAGCCTAAGGGGCACATAATGTTACAGAAGGCTTACATTAGCAGAAGACAGGCATGACCCAGTGCTCAGTCCCAGCACCAGCCTGAATTGAGATAGTGAAGGCTCCAGCCAGGGCAGCCAAGGCGACCAAGGAGGTAGAGATGGAAGGAAGCATTAAATGAGGAGAGATAAATGTTCATTCATCACGTATGGGGTACATGGCTTAGCAGCACCTGCAAACCTCAGATGCTTCAGCCCTGGGCTGAGGGCAGTGCAGTGAGTGTCATCTCCTCCTTGCCCCCACCTGGGGGCAGATATTCAGAATCCAGGCTTCCAAGTCCTGAGTTTGATCCCCAGTACCAGAAAAAGAAATACTACTTGAGACAGGGCCTCCAAAAGTCACTAAGTTGCCCAAGAAATTAACTTATGCTTAGAAAACATTCAGTGTATAGTCTGTGTTCCCAATGACAAAGCAACCTTCTCCAAGGCCCTTTTGGATCCCTGTTCTACATCTCTCCCTTCCTACCATCCTTCCCATTTGGATGGGGAATGATGGAGAGAAAGAGGCTGGAAGTTTAGAAGCAACTAGTATGGAGCACTGGCCACTGCTCATATCCAGGGCTGTGCCAAGAAAAGCTGGAAATGCAGCCCTGCCTGGCAGTCAGGAGGGAAGGGACATTTGGTAAATATATAGCTGTCTGGGCCACAGTTTAAAGGTACACAACACACACGGGTCTATGTCCAGAGCAGGCCAGTAGGCCCAAGTCCAACATCGTGCTGGTTCTCTGACCTCACATTCTGAATCACGATGCTCTCTGGCTACTGAGCTAGGGCTGCTGCGGACACACACTGCCCATAGTTGTCGGTCAGACTTTACTAAATGAAACAGCTTTATTGTGAGGCTGACTGATAAGGGAACTGGAGGTGGGGAAGGAAAGGTCAGATGTGCTGCTGGATTAGCTGGTAACAGGGGAATTTATACGAAGGGAGAGGGAGAAGCCTCTTGTTGGACTGGATACCACAGGAAGTTTCAGGGTATTCTGCGCAGGTGCAGACAGACATTGTGCCTTATCACAGGTCTGGTTCCTCTCTCCACTGGGTGGAGTTACCTTGCTCTGCACAAGTGATTTTGAGCTGTGGCCTCAAAAGGTCACTGACTGGATGAGCTGGCTTCTTCTGCAAGAGTTCATTCTTCTGAAGCTGGTTCCATCCTTGCTGCCTTTGAATGGATTCTGGAGCTTTTCCTGAAACATACCTTAAGCACATCATTTTAAAAATTAACATCCTTGGCTGATTCAACTGTTCAGCAGAGTGGAGAAAATCCCTCTATCCTGTAGAAGTGCAGTGAAAATGTGAAGAGACCTCTTGGACCAGAGGCTTGGAGCCCATCAGTTACAGACAGTAGGAGGAAGGGGGCAGTTTAAGTCTCTCTGTGGCTGTCAGGGTAGGGGCATCTATAGGCCAGGACAATGTCTTTTGCCTATGGGAAGCACGTGACACAGGGATGACCAGGAAGGCAGACCTGATCACGCCTTCTGGCCCACCTGGCGTGCCTAGACACTGGGGACTGGACATCTGATCTAAAGAAGTTTGCTGAATCACCCTCTGAAACACACCACTGTGACAGGAGGTGGGAACAAATTCAACCATACCTTTACCAACGCAACTGAAGAACCTGAAATAGAAAACAATATGAAGAGCTTGCGTTACAGCAAACACTAGTAAGTGGTCAACTTCGAAGCCACTTCCAAACAGAGAGTGCTGCTCTCCTGGGGGGCTTGTGATCTCGAGTTCTGCAGAAGACAGGACTCACCTGAGACTCCAGGCAGATGTGTATCAAAGCAGCCAGCCGTGTCTGAGATCATCTTGTGTGCTGTCTTCTCCTTAGCACATCTGGGAAAGAACAGAAGAAATAGTCACAATTGCTTAGCTGACTAAGGCAAAGAAAGTCTCTGCTGTACATTATCATGGCAAATTTGGACATAAACAGGTATTTGCCCTCCTTTTCCAATTGTCTCTTTTTCTCACTTTCATTTGCAAAAGGAACTCAGGAACACTTCCATTTGCTCCTTGAGACCTGTGGAGGCCGTAGGGGCAGAGAGCAGTTTGGAGACCCTCCAGGAGACTCCTCCAAGGTCCCACCCAAGGCTCACTGGATGCACACGCAGTGGCCCCAGGCTCTTAAGGAAAGGGCTGGGAGGTGATGACAGAGCCCATGGCTGTGAACTGGGTACTTACTGTTCCTGCTCAGGTCTGCTGTCCAGGGAGCAGCAGAGGATGCCATGCTACCTGCTACCTGTGGGGACAATGAACCATTCTTTTCTCTTCCTAAGACAGATAGCATTACTAGCTCCCCAGCTTGATAATTACCAATTTAATCCCATGTCAGGCACACAAATAATCATATTTCAAGCTTCCTAAGACTGGCCTCTGCTTACTAACACAGCATCCATCTCTAAAATAGGGATGGAGGTCCTAGAAAATGCCCAGTGCCCTAAATTTTTGCTCTGTCCTTGCTTCACCAAAATCTGACTCTCTAGAAATAGAGGGGTTTTTTAGTGGCTTTGATTGAACTCAGGGCCTTGAACATGCTAAACACATGTTCTACCACTGAGCTATTCTCTGAGCCTTAGAATCTTTTGAGAATTTTGAAATTTTAAGAGGAACCCATAAAATGTCTACACCCCTGAGAATCATAATACAGCTGTGGTGTCTGGGGTGTAGGTAGGAGGTAGAGTACTTGCCTAGCATGTACAAAGCCTTGAGACCCATCTCCAGAACTGCCTAATAATAATAATAGTAATAATAATAACAAGAATGCATTATTTGTCTTACTTTGGTACCCACAGTCTTATGCATGGTAGGTAAGTACTCTATCGTTGAGCTGTATTCCCATCCCTCACAAGTTAGTACTAATGAACAGTTTTAAATTTTGGGGTTTTTTTTTTTTTTTTTTTTGCAGTACCAAGTCAGATGCAGCACCACTGAGCTACATCCCCAGCCATAGTTTCAACTTTATCAAATCCAACAACTCTATCACAACAGATATTTTGTGATCTTTCCTCAAATGAAATTCAGAGACATATAATCTCTTTTAGAAAGCAATGTTAACATCCTCATTTTATGATAGAGCAATAAAAGGAAAGTAATTAAATAACACAATGTATCTTCTGGTAAGTAAATACCTGGGTTCAATACTTGGACTTCATAAGCTCCAGAACTGTACAGAAAAAAATTCTGTGGTTTGTCACTGAGTTTATGTTATTTTATTATAGCAGCCAAAATGGACTAAAACCTAACAACACACGGCAGTGATTTCAGAACTGGGAAGTAGGTGGAGTCGTGAAGTGGCTGCTAGGCCAAGCCTGCACTGCCAGGAAAGTAGCACCATCAGGACCCTCCTGGTGAGAACTGCCGAGGAAAGGAAAGCTGCTACAGAAGGTAAGAGCCACTCTGATGAGGCCTAGGGAGGAGGGAGGATTGTTGGAAACTGGAGAAAGGTTTCCCTGGGTACAAGTAGCAATAAACATGGCCCCACTGTATGCCTTGTCCTGGTGTGTTCTGGAAGACAGAACTTGTGAGACGTGAAACAATGTTGGGCTGAAGATATTTCTAAGCACTTCTGGGAACGAGGTATGATTTCTCTTGAGTACTTATAACAAAATTAAAAAAAGAGAGACATGAAAGTTTTAAGAAAGCAAAACTTATAATTTGAAAAATCTCAGTCAGTCCCTATTGTACAAACTGAGACAATCTGTTCAGGAGGTAACACTGAGGCTTTGGCCAAGTTCCCTCTGATAAGAAGCTTAGTGTTATCAGCCAGTAAACATTTCTCAAGACAAAGGAAGAATGACCTCACTGATACCTCTGAGATAGGGAGGAGGGGCTGCTGCTTGTCACAGTCACAGCCCCAGAGGCGGGGGAAAACAGCCCTCTCGGGCAGCCCAGGGTGGCTCAGTTGTAGCGCCTCTTCTGAGTTGCAGGGCCAGAGCGAGAACCACTGCAGTGTTTCTGTCAGCTCAGAGGGGGAGGGGTCGGTGATTTGCCCTTTCTTGCTAACTCTAACATAAATTATACACTTAAGCTGAGAAATACTAGAGAAAGCAATCATCATGGCAAATTCCAAAATCCGATGGATTTCCTTACCTTCATTTTAAGGGTCTTGCCCTGAAATCTGGGGCGTGTTCATGGTACATACATAAGCGGGATGTTACTGGACAGGGTGTGAGCAGGTTCCCCAGAGAAGAGATGAGCACCTTAATTCGTCCCTGGCAGGTTCTCAATTTAACACAGAAAGCTCTGCACATCTCCTCAGCGGCAGAGGCTGATTTACTAGGCAGAGTTAGAGAAAGACTGAAAGGGAATTTCAGGTTGAGGATCTTAAAGAGGCACAACTGCCTGAGGATCAGACTGGCCTGTGGGCAAAGGGAAAGGAACTACCTTCAGGAAGTTGGGGTGGGCTAGGGGGTGGTTGACTGTGACCCCAGTTCTGGTTGTCAGGGTGGCTTCAGCAGTCTTTGTCACTTAGCCCAGTTTCTCAGAGACCCGAGGCAGCCTGAGGCTCACAGAGGATCCACTGGATTTCAAGGGAGCACAGGTTTAGGGCAGTGATTAGAGAGATGCGGACGCTCGCTGGTAACTGGATGCTCCTGGTATTCTGTCATCTCTGATTTAGTTGTGAAGGGGGCTGGGAAATGTTACGTGGTTCAGAGACAAACTCATATTGCCAGCTCCCCAAATGGTTGACATCTCTATATGCAGAACTGAGCGGGGACCTGACCCCAGATTTTAAGGTAATAAAGGAGACATATAAAATGAGGATCCAGCTGGGCGTGGTGGCTCACGTCTGTAATGCCAGCACTCGGGAGGCAGAGGCAGGAGGATTGCTGAGTTCGAGGCTTACCTGGGCTACATAGTGAGCTCAGGGCCAGCCTGAACTACAAAGCAAGACCCTGTCTCAAAATAAAATAAAATAAAATAAAATAAAATAAAATAAAATAAAATAAAATAAAATAAAATAAAATAAAATAAAATAAAATAAAATAAAATAAAATAAAATAAAATAAA
Organism: Thryonomys swinderianus; assembly: GCA_004025085.1. NCBI lineage: Eukaryota > Metazoa > Chordata > Mammalia > Rodentia > Thryonomyidae > Thryonomys > Thryonomys swinderianus. Next base: position 7,131 of record PVIC010029809.1, read on the forward strand.
ATAAAATAAAATAAAATAAAATAAAATGAGGATCCAGCTTTGTTTTGCTCTTGCTCACCTATACAGCACCCACAGCCCCAAGTGAGGGGCCCCCACTTTCAGCAACAGCAGCTTCTGAGTTCCTGACAGCCTTGGCAGAAAACACAGGCTGAACTTTTAATGAGCAACGGGTTTAGGGCCAAGAAATCTATTTTCCTCTTGTCCCTGTGATGGTGTTTGACCATGTCAGGGAGACAGAGGGAAGGAGTGTCCAAAAAGGACTAGGCTCTTGCCCACCTTTGCCAACTTTTGTGGAGATTCCAGTTTTGGTTCTCATTGTCACATTCTGGGGTTTCCAAAACAATACAGAATCAAGGAGATTTATGGATGCAAGACTAATTTGTTCTTATCCAAGGAAGAAATCTCTTCTGGGAAAATTTTCAGTATCCACAACATCAAAAGCCTGGCCCTAGCTCAGCATGATGATGCAGGCCTATAATACCAGTACTCATCGCTTCTCGGCCTTTTGGCTAAGATCAAGTGTATAATACCAGTACTCTGGGAAGCTGAGGCAGGAAGATCACAAGTTTGAGTCCAGCCTGAGTCCAGCCAAGCATCCACATCTCTCTAATCACTGCCCTTAGTTTCTTAGTAAGATCTTGTTTCAAAATTTAAAATATGAAGAAGGTAACTCAGTGTGAAGGCCCCAGATTTCCTGGATTTAATCCATAGTACCACCAAAAAAATTTCCAAAGCCCTGATCTTGATTGACTTAACATATATCTTGTTCTATGAGCCCTTCATGGTTTTCTATTGACCAGGTTTAATGGGACCAATGGGCCAAGAATAGTTTTCTTCATTCTGTATTCATTATCTCCTGTTGCAGAACTAGTTATCCCAAACTCCACAGCTTCCAACAATAATACCTACTATTTCAGTGCCTGCTGGCCAGGGTCTTGGCAGCAGCTTGGGTTTCTGGCTTAGGGTCCCTCTAGGGCTCTAATCTGGTGTGGCTGAGCTGCATCTTTGGGAGGCTCCACATCTTTGAAGATGGAAGGTCTACTTCCAAAATAGTGTACGTGCACACCACTGTCAGGACACCTCAGTCTTCACTGGTGGGAGACTTCATTCCTCCCCTCAGAGGTCTTCCAGTGAATCTGCTTGAGTATATTTGTGAGCCAGGTCTAAATTGCCCTAGAGTGTGGCCTCCCAGGAAGCAAAGTGGTAGAAGCTGAGATTCCCTTGCGATGAGGTACGTTGGTGACATGTTGTAATCCCTGCTGTGTTCTATCCATTCACAAGCCACACAGTCCAACCTGCACAAGGAGGAATTTCACACAAACCACAAAGGCACTTCAAAAAGTTGGGCATGGTGGTGCATGCTTGTAAATCCAGCTCTCAGGAGGCTGAGGCAAGAGGATCCCCACAAGTTTGAGGCCAGTCTAGAGTACATAGTGAGTATAAGGCCACCCCAAACTACATAGCAAGAACTTGTCTCAGAAAATAAAAAGGAAAAAGAAAAGCATAGCACAAGTGCTCTTCAAAATCACTATGCCCAAAGTCCCCAAAGACTCCCCCTCTATGGGATTTCTGATATGGTTCAGTCTCAGAAAAATAGAGCTCACAGTATGTATCATAGGAATTTATACATTTGATATCTCTCCATTTTATTGATATACCGGGTTAGGGGATTAAGAACTAGAATTTGGACTAAGTATTCTGATTTTAAATGCAAATCAAGATTCTCTGCCTTTGAAATGTTTTATTATATTTAAGAAATTAATATCCCCATGGTTCTTATTAATCAGCTCAGGATATTTTTGTGTTTTTGTGTCATAGAATTTTTTTTTTTTTGAGACAGGGTCTTGCTTTGTAGTTCAGGCTGGCCCTGAGCTCACTATGTAGCCCAGGCAAGCCTCAAACTCAACAATCCTCCTGTCTCTGCCTCCCGAGTGCTGGGATTACAGGCATGAGCCACCATGCCCGGCACTGTGGTATGTGGTATTGATGGCTGGTGGGCATGAGTCACCATGCCCAGCATTGTATGTGGTTACTGGGATCAAACTCAGGACTTTGCACATGGGAGGCAGGAGCCAGAACCACTGAGCTAAATCTCCGGCCCCTGTCATAGCATTTTTAATTCTCAAGGAAAGATTTGTTTGGTTACATTGGAATGGAGAGACTACTTCATTTTCTAATGTTTACACTTCCATTATAATTGCATCAGAATAAAAGTCTATGTGGTCCACATTTATAAACTGTGGTTTACTTTAGGAAATGGGTCCAAGTAGTAACACTGACTAATTTCCAACTCAACCCTCAAATCTCATGACAATCAAATGACACTGAACACAGAAATGTTACCAGGAGCCTGTCTGGAGGCCTGAATCTGGGCTGTCTCTCTGGACTCCTTTAGCTGTCCACCATCCATAGTATAAGAAAAGCCTGTAAAATGGAAAAATGACTAAATGGGGGGCAGTATTGTCCCACTCCAAAAACTCACAAGTGCCTCAACTCATAGGAGGGTAGAAGTATGCATATGTTGATCCAGCTGGGTGTTAGGCCAAAAGACAGGCCAGAGATGTGTTGAAAGTTTGGATCTGCCAATATCTCCTTGGTTCCTAGGCCTGGGCAGAAATGTTGCTACCAGCAGATAGACTCTGGAAGATAGCTTAGCTTTAAAATCTTTAAGTCTTTTTTTTTTTTTTTTTGAGACAGGGTCTCGATTTGTAGTTCAGGCTGGCCCTGAGCTCACTATGTAGTCTAGGCAAGTCTCGAACTCAGCAATCCTCCTGTCTCTGCCTCCCGAGTGCTGGGATTACAGGCATAAGCCACCACGCCAGGCAAAATTTTTAAGTCTTTTTTAAAATTCTAAGGACTGAACCGAGGTCTTCACACTGAGCTATGCCCACAGGCATTGTTAATTCTTTACCTTTTGAGACAGCACTTCTCTATGTTGCCTAGGCTGGCCTTGACCTGGCGATCCTTCTGCCTTCACTTCCCAGGGTGCAGGGATGAGCAGGGGGCACCACCACATCTGTCAATTATCCTAGTTTTTAAAATTCCATTTCAACTTTTTAATTTAAGAACAGAAATAGCCGGGTTTGGACTCTTCTGCTGGGGTGGGTGGCTCTGCCATTTTAGGGATTATGTCCTTGGTGTCAAATTCACATGGATTTATAATTCTGTCATCTAAATTAACCAATTATTGATAAAGTATGAAGTTGTCTAAACATCCAGGATGGTTTGGTCCAGTGTGTGCACTCCTGACACACCTTTTCCTCCTCCTCCTGCTCCTCCTCTTTCCCCTCCTTCTCCTCCTCCCCTTCTCTCACCTGGATCACAGTGCTGTTCATGGGGACGATTTTGTGTCTTCCAAGCACAATGTAGCGGAGTGTGTGTGCTCACCCACCAAGGTGCAGCGAGAAGAGGGAATAGGGCTTCTTGTAGTTCCCAAAATCTGAAGGTTAACCTTCAGAGACAACTGAGATGAGATTCAAATACGAAAAGCTTTTGTAATTTTGGAATTGAAAAACAAAATACACTCTTTACTTTAAGTAGTTAATATGGCAGGAGCTGAGCCCTCTGCGCATATGTGTGAGGCTAGAAGCAATCGCACTAAGAGACCAGCTGCTGTGGAGGGGCTGCTGTTTGGCAGCAAGCTGGTGCGCTTGCTCATGCTGAACCCCGGCTTCCTGTCTGGGAAGGGAGGAGGTTTCTCCCTGAGCCCTTCAGTTCTGGGCCACCTGGGTGCAGAGCTGTCTGGGGGAGCACAGCTGCGGAGCCTCAAGCCATTTGGAGATTTTTAATTTTCCTCACTCCCGAACCCACTGGGCACTCATTCCATCAGATCCTCAGCGAGGCCCCTGCAGCCAAGTGGTGGCTGAAGTCCCTCTCAACTCCAGACTTCTCGGGTGGCCTGAAGCCATCAGGATGACCCTTCTGACCCAGTGGCTGTTCCTATGAACCAAATGCAGCCGACAGAACAACACTCATAGTAGCAGAGAAGGGGGGCTGTAATCCAGCCCCTGCCTTCTATCCATTCATAGGGACCCTTTAGAAACCTCCCATGGTGCCAGTTCAGGCCAGTTCTCTCCCTACCCTACTGCTCAAACTTTATTCGCTTGCATTTCTAGTGTGGATGCTCAGACTGTGCCTGCTGCTGCCTCTGTTGTCTCACAGGGTTCCCGTGGCCACTGTAGCCTTAGCCAGTAACTTAGCACTATACTTGCCTTGACATGGTGAGTGACGCAGACTGGGAAGGAATGCTACCACCTGGCTACAAGCTGTCTTCACTGTGACCACATGTGCCACGGAGCCACACACCCGAATGCTGCCTTTTCTCTTCCCATGGTAATTTACTGTCAGTGGCAGAAACTAGACTGTGTCTGCTGGGATACAGGGCCCACTCCTCTCTTTTCTTAATTCAAAAGGAGCCTTGGAAGAATCATCTGTCATCCTAGGAGGCCCTGAGCTGAGGACTTGCAAGAAGCCCCAGAGGCATCACAGGGAACCTGGTGTCCAAAACGGTGAAGTGACCAGTGAGAAGCACTCATCATATCAGAGGCAGATCTCAGCAGGACCACAGAGCCCCCCAGCCATGCCCCTGTCCATTTCCCGATAGTTCTCAGTGAACAGAAGCAGCCAGTGAGCAGTGCAGAAAATGGAGATGGAATTTTCTCTCAGACAACACAAGTCATAGTTCCATCAAGTTCTGCTTTTCTACCAGACCTGCCTTGGTGGAAATTGCATTTATCACGGAACCCTTCTTAGCCAGGTGAGTATCACCTCCCGGAAGCTCTGTGTCCCGCAACACATCCTTGCCTAGTGTTACTCTCAGGGCTCTGTTCCTGGGAAATGTCCCTGGTGCCAACTGTGAGCAGTGCCACATGTTAACCACATTTTCATACCATGGCACTCAGTAACTGCTGCTGGTATAGGCCAGAAGTTGCCCTGAGCCTGTGCCAGACACAGCTAAGGGCTGCGGGCTTGGGGGAGAGGGCTCCCACAGGGCCACGTCTGGGAGGCTGTGGGCAGCTTTCTCTTGCCTCGGGTGTGCGGCTCGATGAGGCACACACAGTCTCACTGCATATAAACCGACTGCATATAAACCCATGTATTTGGGCATTTGAGCTGAGCCCAGGATTGGTTAGGGCGGCCACTAAGAGATTCAGAACCATTCAGCAAGAAGCAGAGGGCACTGACTTCCAGGAGAGGACAGATCACCGTGGGCTTTAGCGAGAGGTTAAGGAGAGACCAGCCCCACCCTGGCAGGCAAGCTGCCAAGGACACCTGCAGCTGCCTCACCTCGTTGTTCTTTGAAATGTCAGGCTCATCATTACCCAGCTGGTCCGCCTTCTTGGATGCTTGCGTGGGAGCAAAGTGATTTCCATGTCTGTGCTGAATAGGAACAAGTCATCTCTGCCTCCCTCAGACCTCAGTGATCACAGCTGTGGACTGGCTTGGGGCTGGGTGGGGCAGCCTAGGGTGCACGGATACAGGCTCTGCACCCACCTAATCTGCGCTGAATTCAGCAAGTGACTGGGCAGAGAACTGCACTATGCTGTGCCCATGGCTATCCCAGGTCTGTCAGCACTTCTTTAAGAACGAGGTGTTCCTCACCTCTGCCCTCCCAGGCCCTGAAGGTCATCCACACACCAGCTGTGCTTTCCTGAAGTTGCAGCCCAGGAGCTGGGGGAGCAGAGTGCAGGCCTCCCAGCTAAAGACCCTCAGCCATGGGCCTTCCTACCTGTGCCTCAGTTCCCTCTTCTGTGAGCTGGCAGGAGCACAGGGTACACTCATAGGGCTGCTGGGAGGGTGGAAGGAGGAGAGAGGGAGGTCTTTGTGGCTGCTGGATGGTGGCAATCCTGGCTGTCACGCTTTTCCACACCCTGCTGGCTCTGACCCTGCGCTCACCTCCCTCCTCTACCGGAAGCCCCTCCCCCAGGTGGTTTTGTGGATGCACGAATCCTTATAGTTCCTGCTCTCTTGGCTCCACGTGGGTGAGTTCAGTTCTCATGCCAACAAATACAATGCAGTCGTTCCAGCTCCTCAGCCACCACTCTGCCCAGAGGAGGTTTATTGTCCTACTAGGTAATTATTTTCATTGCCTTAAAGTTTTTTAATGGCAAAGTTACAGTCAGAGGCAGATCTCACCACTGGAAAATGTGGTGGGTCTGAAGCCAGCTGGAAATCCAAGAGGGCGGGTGAGACTGCGTGGGAAGACCAAGGTCCCAAGTGCAGCGCGTCACCCACCACGAAGTGTGAAGAGAGACAAGAGGTGCAGGCAGGCAAGAGGACGAAACTGTGCTCGGGCTGGGCACCCAGAGGTCTGTCGGAGGACTTGACCCTCTCTGAATCTTTCTCTCTCATCCGCAGGGACCATGACATGCTTAGCTTTAAAAGTCATAAAGGGTCCACCAGATGCCTCCTGTGACCATGCATAGACAAGTGCAGAGGCTGCGGTTGCTCTACATGTCATGTACATGCTAAGCTGTGAGGGGGAGTCATTCCTACCAAGGGCTGGATCAAATCCATCTCCTAGACACTATGTGCTTGTCGCCCGCCTAGGTCACACCATCTCTATCCTTTCCTTAGCACTAGAGACTTAATAATTTCATTTAATAATCTTACAAATGAAGCAAAGAGTCAGATGAAGTGTCACTACAGCTGGTAGAGAGCTAAGAGGAAGCTCTACTCACCAAAGCCCTGTCAGGATGCAGGATGGTGATGGCGAACCTTTTTGAGCTTTCAGTGGTACAAACAGCCAGGTTTGCCACCACTGTTATAGGACTTCTTCCATGGGCACTGACCTTCTCCATTTCCAGGGCCCTGGACACTAATGCAGGTGGCTGGAAGCAAAACCAGTTCACACGTGGATACCAAGCGCTTTCCTGCTATTGTCCCTGGACCCCAAGCATGGTAGGTAATCAGTGCTTCTTTGGTTTCCTCAGCCCCATCAGCTCTGACCCTGCACCAAGAGCAGTTGGAGGCAAGATCCCACCTGGAGTCTATCACAGTGCAGGTCCCCCGTTCTACCACTCAGGCAGTCAGTAGGGCCAGAGCTTAGAAGTGGTACCAACAGCAGCCCCTATATATACCCCCGAGTCTCATCACTACCTCTAGCCGTGAAGTGACAGACTCGAGCTACCTGTGGGGCACTGTGCACTGCCATGTGTCCCGTGTGCATCTCAGCACCTTCCTGGAGGCACCGTGAGAGGTTAAATGTAGGTGAGGGAAATTATCCCTTAAGGCCCCTGACTGCTGTGATCGGAGAGGTCAGAGGAGAGAATAAGACTTTCTTACTTCAGTTTTTCAGTCAGAGTGCAAACACCTGAATCAAAGCTTCAGGTTTCAGAGCACAAAAGGGACCGATATCTACATCTCTACAGATGAATCAGGTTTGAATTTCAGTAAAATTGCACACAAAAATAAACTTAAGTTTGAAAGAGAGTAGTCCACACAACCAGCTTTCACGAGCTTCTCCAAAGCACCAGCACAGAAGCATTTGATGAGCACCTTGTCCTCGCCTCTTGGTTAAATGGCCCTGGGCAGCTATTGGTAGGAGCAGGCACACACCCACGACTGGCAGGGGCCGGGGAGGGCTCTGTCTGCTCCCAGCTTCTCACCTGCTTCCTTCTCCGCAGCATGTGTTGATTTTCTCTCAGACAAACTGTTACTAATGCGCAAACTTGAACTCACTCCACACAGAGACCCTGGGCTCCATCCCAGCCCTCGGACACACTCATATGGTGCTGGTTGGTCCAGGGCTCCGGTCTGCCGCTGAGAGTGGCCTGGCTGCCGCCTCACAGTGAGTGCTGCCCACAGCACTTCCCAGGGCTTCAGTGAACTGTGCAGAGAGGAACAGGTTGGGTGGAGGGAAGGGAAGAGCACAGCTAACGCTGGTCGTGCTTAGTGACTGTTGCTGGGATCCCAGCAGCTGCCCAGCTGGCCAGAGCAGAGTGCTGTGAATGCAGAATGAGAATGCTGAGCTGCACCTGTGACCTAAAAAAGGATGCTCCTGAAAGGATGCACAGGGGAGCGTTTACCTGTGTGCATCTCTTGTGTGCACTGTCACCTAGCACTGAATCACGTGGGCCTGGCAGAGTCACATCTAGGCCGTCACCTCTAGGTTCTCTGCCAGTGAAGCAGCACTAGGCAGCTGCTTCCACACAGAAGTTAGTCTGAGACCACGTGATTGGTTACCCATACTGGGAAATGTCAATAGGGGAACTTCATGAATCCTTTCTCGGTTGTGTCCTGGTTGCAAATCTTAAAGCAATGTATTAAACCATTGCACCCTAAAGAAGTATTAAAATGACAAGTTAGCAGATTTTTTCCTATCTCCATGTATAAGCTGTTTGTACCCACAATTCCATAAAACACGGATTCATTTGTTCAAAAACAGCACGAAAGCTGTGTGGTACCAAGAGTCCATGGACTAGGTCCTTAAAAAGAAGGTCATGAGCACTTGGCCAGTTCATGACAACATTCCCAAAATATTAGCTGTATTATTTGTTATTAATACTCTCATTCCTATTATTTGTTGTTAAATCTGTCAATATTTCATAATATTTTTAACTTTTTATTGACTTTCATGCTCTATTTTTAGCATGCCTGGTAGACTGGTCCACCAGGGTTTTGACTGCTTCTCTCTTCTGGGCAGCCAGGGAGCAGACCCCTCTGCCGGGCCAGCTCTGGCCATCAGCATGGCAAGTGATGGCCCTCGGTGAGCTCATGTGCCCCAGGCTGCTGCTGTCAGCCTGGGTTCTACACGAGAAACAGAGAGACCTGAGCTGGCCTGGGCCTCAGTCCTTTCCAGTGAACACTCGGGCCTGCATATGGGCAACCGGACCAAGCTCAACAGGTGCCACATGGCTGAGCTCCACTGTGAGTCCTGCTCTAGAGCAAATCCTGACTGCTGGGGCGGGGTGGGGGGGGGGGACACCAGCTGCGGATTCAAGAGGTACAAAGGCGCGAACAGTGACAGACCTTTGAGAGCTTGTCCCTCAGGTCCCCTGCTCTGCTTTCCCAATAGTAGTATGAAAAGTGATGTTACTCAGAAAATAAACTGCATTTCTCAATTGTCCTCCCCATACATAATCATAGGGAAAAGTTTTAGAGAAACTAGAGCTGCCCTCACAAAGCGTGGAGAGATAATGTGGAGGAGACACACATCACATCACAGTTAGCTGAAATGTTCCCACATCCAAACCTGACCAGTCTCTTTTACCTCCAGAAAGAAAAAGGAAGTAATGGTAGGAAAAAGGGAGAGAAGTGAATAAGGAGAGGACAGAAGAGAGGAGAGGAGAGGAAGGGAGAAAAGAGATCAGCAACTCAGAGAGGAGATGGAGAGGAGTCTGCTTGGAGGCCAGGATGGAAGGGGTTAGCATTGCCCCCAGCGTGGGCCCAAGTCCCCTTCTATGTGACCCTTGGAGCGTCTATCTGGGGAGACGCTGACCAGCCCAGTGCTGTAAAGCAGATGCGCCCCGTACTTGGCACTAGAGGATGATGTGCAGTCGAATTCTCTCCCTGCTGAGCGATGGAGGGTGACCCCTGAGCTGCCGGGGCCCAGAGAGGTGTGCAGAGTACAGTGTGTGCTCTCTTAATGTTTTCCAGCTCGGGCTGGGTCACAACTCTGGGATCTATCCCGAGCCCTCCCCGGACGCTCGCTTCCCTCTTTCTGTCTAGCTTTTTCCTAATCTAGGAGTCATTTCTGGAGTTGTAGCCTGAGTATTTGCCAGCAGCTCCTGCCCTCTCAAGCCTGCAGAAAGACTAAAGAATGACTAAAAGCACACCTCGGAGGGTGTGGAAGGAAGGTGAGCAACGAGACACAAGGCAAAGGGCATTTTTTAACCTGCAAACATCGGTAGGTAGGGCACAAGGGATTCTCCTGAATTGAAGTGAGCTTGTGAACTTCAGATATGAGGCCCTGAGGGGTTTCAGCCCATCAGCCCATACTGGAAGCCCTTTGCCTGCTCCGGCCCCACCTCCATGCTGAAGGAGGGTGTCAGGACTGAAATGCAGAAGGGACTGTGGTGAGCTCAGGGCTCATGCCAGAGTCTCCTTGCACTGGGGCTTGCTGGAAGTGAGATCGCAGGGTCTACCCTTGCCCATAGGGCACAGGACTGAGATTATGACTGTCAGGACCGTTCTGGCCACAGGAGGCTTGTGGGAGAGGCAAGGTCTATAGGCAGCAGAGAAAGAAAGTGGGCAGGTCTTAGACCTCAGGGCCTCTTGGGTAGACCCTTGGGGGTCAAAGGGCAGGCTGGAATGGGCGGCCTAGGGCTGGGCTAAGGATGTGGCACAACAGTGGCATGATCCTGCATATACAAATTTCACCAAACACGTGCTCAGTGAAAACCGGGCAAAGCCTGACTCTGTCACATGAAAATGACAAAGGACTAGTATCTGAGATGCATTTTAAGAGCCACGACAAATGAGCAACAAAAAGGGGTCCTTGGGGGAAATGGGAAAGAGAAATACTAGGCATTTCCCAGAAATACAAGCGCCAGCACACACAGAGAAATGCTCAGCCTCATCGCAGTGTGGAAAACTACAAATTAACACACAGAAGAGGGGACTGCACATGAACCAGACTAACTGAGCATTTGTCCTGGTCGAAGTGTGGGTGTCACATGCCCCGTGGATCATCTTCCACCACATTCAGGTAAATACCCTAGAAAACTACTGCACAGGTGCATCAGGAACAAGGCCAGCTACTTTATCCACGAAGCAGAGACCACATGCCTGCCCATCACCTGCTGAGCACATGTAAGTGCTGGGTATTCACAGAACTGTGAACTGTAAGTTAAACAGAAGCAGCTAGCTCAGGAGGAGTCACCGAAGCCAGGTAAGTGAACAGTCAGGTGGTGGGAAAATATATATGACTTGACTACACATGAAAAATCTAAACTAGGCAAAGCGGATATGCAGGAGGCCAGAGCATGAAGAGAAGGCGCACTAAGCATAGAGAAGGTGGCAATCCATCTGGGAAGGGCAGGGAGCAGAGGGCTGGAAGAGCTGGCCGAACTGGTCTAGTTGCCAGCTGGGTGTCAAATGAGCTCACAGGTGTTCATCTATTATCATCCATCAGGTACACCTGGCTGTATATGGATCGGGTCTGAGCCTGGCTACACACCTGGCAGTGTTCCAGCTGGTCTTTGATCATGACAGTGCCCATAATGGCCACCCCAGTGCACCCTTATGCCCTCTGGTCTCTGTTGTCATCTCTCCTCATCTAAAGAAGACTTCCTAGAAGTGCCAATCCTCTGTGCCACATGTACTAGGAGGACATTCTGCTGCTCCATGGACCCATGTGGCTGCCCAGATGACTTACAAACTTGTCCATCCTGGGAATTTCTCCACCTGGGACAGTTAGCCCAGACTGGGGGCTTTCTCATCTGGGCTGAAGCAGCTGTGGTTTAGCCATGCCGGTGAGCATGGTATCAGCCTGGTGCAGGCTCTCTGAGCAAAGGAGAGGCTACTGACAGGACTATCACGGACCAGCGTTCAGCCTAGCTCTGATAATCCCAGCAGAAGCAGAACGCTCACTTGGTCATTCCTGGAGTCTTTAGCATCTTTGCTTTTAGTGGGAAGTCAGCGTGAGGTAGGAGGCTAGGGCGTGGGAGAGTGGCTGGAGCCATTGGGCAAGACCTGAGTATTGAAGGGACTTGTCAACCACAGGCACAGAGCAGCAGGTCCAGAGCCCGACATGAGATCAAACCAAGCTCTGCAGCCTGTGCTGTTCTTCTATCAGGAGATGCAGTGGGACCATGTGGCTTAGCTATCAAAGACGCACGGACAGCAGCAGCTGACATTGCGTCACTGCCTTCTTATTCTCGCAAGGGTCAATTCTCCTCGCAGGATGTACCTTCTATTTTCCCTTCCAAGCACTCTTTCCTCCTTGAGCATTTCTTTTGTGCTGCTTTTCTCTTTCTTTTTGTTGCTACCCCAAAATAAATGCAACATTTCACGTTCACCAATTGTCCTGACCAATTCATTGAATGGGACAATAACCTGAAAAAACACTGCTGTTCCCTACTCCACCCAATAATAAAATTACTGTTTTAATCTAGGTATGTTTACTCAGAAATCAGCATCTCTGCTATGGACTGGATGTGCCTCTGATTCTCCTGTCAAAGTCCTAGCCAGGGCTTCAGAATGTAACTGTGCCAGGAGAGGTAGTTGAATGACATTATACTGGTCTAATCAGTCTCTAGTTGAATGAGGTCATGTTGGTGTTTGCATCTAGGCCTGGCCCCGAGTGGCTCAGAAAGAGACCATCCCTGAGAGCTCTGCCAGGTTCTCCTAGGACCTCTGCCACCCATGGGCATCTCTCCATGGAAGCTGGAAACCATGCCTCATTACACACTGCAAACCACAACCACGACACTTGGCCTTGTTGCCTTGGCAAAGAAGGTAGCTGATAAAGATTTCTTTAAAAAATATTTTTCTTCTCAGACTAGTTAAAAGATTCAGGAACGCAGATCTCAGACGCTGGGAAGGACTTGAGCAGTGTAGATGTGAGCAGTGGCATACTGTGGCCAGGAGGGGGCAGCGAGGTGCACTGGGCTCTGCAGCTAGGGCCCGGTAGTCTGCTGGGCACGATCCAGACACAGTTGGGCTGGGGACAGAGCCTGGCTAGGTTGCAATGTGAGTGGCCCACGGTGGGCAAAGAGAAAGAAGTGGCCAGCATTGTATGTGAGCAGAACAGAACCATCCCACACAGCAGCAACCTCTGACATGTTGCCAGAAACCACCGGGGTAAGGAGCTGTTTCTTCAAACATGTGACATTTGATATTCTGTTTGTGAAGATGTATGATCACAAACCCCAGTCATCATAAACCCTCCCTCAGAACCTGACACAGCCTTAGCAACAGAAACTGAAAATGTCATGCCTTCGCCTGCAGTTTATTTCCCATGGTTTCACGGGTAAGAGAACTGGGCTCTCTTTTTCGAGCAAAGACAAATTCACTTACTGTGGGGTGAAAAAAATCAAAATCATTCCCTCTTTTAACATTAATAATATCCTTTGTCTTAAAGCTGCCAAAAGAGACACTTTGTAAAATTTCATGACTTCCTTGCATATTTTAAAGTTTCAGGGCTTGGCACACATGCCTATTATGTTAAATAATAGCCGTTGTTTAACATAGCCATCATTGAAAATTAAGTTACTGAAGCTTGTAATTAAATAAATTATATTAAAGCAAAGGTAATAAATACTTAAAACTCATCCTTTCCAGTGGTGCTGGTGCCTGCCTTGCAAGTGCAAGGCCCTGAGTTCAATCCCTGGTAACCACATACAATGCTGGGCATGGAGACTCACGCCCACCAGCCATCAATGCCACATACCACAGTGCCGGGTGTCGTGGCTCACGCCTGTAATCCCAGCACTTGGGAGGCAGAGACAGGAGGATTGCTGAGTCCAAGGCTTGCCTGGGCTACATAGTGAGCTAAGGGCCAGCCTGAACTACAAAGGGAGACCCTGTCTCAAAAAACAAAACAAAACAAAACAAAACAAAAACTCATCCTTTCCTAACAGTTGTCCCACACTTCACAATTACATATGCCTAAGGCTGTTTATACTCACTCTTCTCGCAGTGGGGACGCTACTGAGTACGAAGTGAGCTACTGAGCCTCTTGTCCTGACTGCATGGGCAGTGGCACGACGTTGATAGTTTGAGATTAGCTAAACAGAGTGATGTTTGGCACGTTCAGAGGCCTGCTGTTCATCAAGACAGCTCAGACTGGTTCCCACCTGGTAATGCCGCTGTGGATGCGCAGGAACAGGACGGGCCCCAGCAGGGGTACTGAGAACAAGGGTTCTGCAGGCCCCTCGCCTTTCTGGAGATCCAGGATCAGCTCCCTCTGCTTGTTACTGATTTTCTGTTTTCCCTCAGTATTAATAAGTATGGCCACAGCTCATCCCAGCCCCTTATTTAGACTGTGCATCCTTGTTCTGAGGAGCACGTCAATCCGACAGTTGCGCAGATTGTCCACCTCAGTGCATAGCAGTTCTGGGCATACAGAGGATGTACCTTGTGTGGAGAACACAAAGTTCCTTCCAAAACCACTTCACTTAGTACCAAGACGTGAACCAGGCTGACCACCCCCAACCCTTGTTGCTCTTTGGCTGCCACAAGGGTGGCTGTCTAGCTGAGATGGCAGTTTGAAGCTGTTCTTGTGAGCGTGGACTCTGACAGGCCCAGGTCTGGATGCATCACTGAGAGCAGCTGTTGTCAGCCTCCACCTGCTGTGCTCACCCTGTGTCCACCTGCCCCTCTGCTTCCCATAATTCCTGAGGGCTCTGTGGAAGCCGAACAGGTATGGGTACCAAGTTCTTGGACTTTCAGCCTGAGAACTATGAGCCCAAAGTTAGCCTTTATTCCTAACTGAGTATGGTGGCACACCTATATTATCCCAGCACTTTGGGAGGCTCACAAATTTGAGCCCCGCTTGGGCAACTTAGTGACTTGGAGAGGTCCTGTCTGAACTAAGGGCTGAGAATGAAAGAAAGAAAGGGCCAGGAATGTAGCTCAGTGTGAAGACCCTAAGTTCAGTCGCCAAAAGTTTAAATGAACAAATATAAATGAATAAATTTTTATTCCTTAAAACTTGCACACTGTCATGCATTTTGTCACAGGAACAGAAAATGGGCAAAGTCAACTATGACAAATTCATCTTCCTATAGTTTGACTATAGTATACTAAAAAATATTACAAAAGTATTTAGCATATTGGCAACTATTTTACTTTATCAGTGAACTATTATCACATCATTATTAGTTATTGTCATTATAAAGTAGATTTCCTTTGGTTGATTTCATAATATATCTATTCTGAGTTTTTTGATATTAAGTAATTATAAACAGAGGTAAATTTACAAATTAGTTTTTGTTTAAAACTTGAAACAATTAGCCAAATTATTTCATTTTATATTGTCTTGCTTAATTCTTTAATTTTTGTTTTAGCTTTGAAAATCACTTGCAATGAGTTTTCACATATACAAAATTTATTATTTTTCATAGGTTTTCTTTTCAGACATTACTAATTTAAAAGGGAAATTTTTCCTTGTAGTGAGTAAGGTTTATGCAGTATGTATGACTTGGTTCAGCTCTGATTTTTTATTAACTTTGAGCCTTCATTAAAATGACTCACTTGAAATAGACAGGGTTGGTTAGTGCTATGTAGAACATCCTCTGTAA
>PVIC010029810.1:0-22254 GCA_004025085.1 Thryonomys swinderianus
GGTACTGGGGATTGAACTCAGGACCTTGCACTGGCAAGGCCGACGCCAGAACAATTGAGCTAAATCCCTGGCCCACTAACATCTTTTCACCAACACAAATTCTATTCACTCATGAAAGCTTAATTCGAATTGTAATTCTAATTATAAGAAATAGGAGCATTATTTTTCCCTTTATAAATCTCCAATTTCTCTTTTATTGCCTTCAAAATGATTGCATAATATTAGGTATAATGAGTCATGTGCCTTGTAATGTTTCCATCGCTGATTGCCGACTTTTAACAAGGGTCCCATAAGTTTACAGTGAGGCTGAACGGTTCTTATCACTTGCTAACAGTGCAGTCATAGTAGCCAGAGCAAAAGTCATTAGCCGATTCTTTGGGGTGTTACTGGTGAGATGTAAACAAACCTCTTACACTACCGGTCACATAAAAAGAGAGTCATACAATATTATAAAGATGATGATGTCAGTGATTTATGTTTTTAAGGTACTTTACCATTTATCAGTATTTTAGAGTGCAGTTTTTTTCATATTTATACATATGCAGATATATTTTAGATGTCTACAAACATGTATAACTAAATTACCATAAAACATCATACCATGTTTCACTGATAAGCCCATTGTATATTGTCATCGTGTGTTGACTGAATCATTTTCACTTGTGCTTGATGCAGTCTCATATTATTTTATTCATAGATCAAGGAGCATTAGACAGTGCCCTCAGTAGTCTAAAGACTGCTCTGCCTAGGTTCATGTGTGTGCTCCTGTGATGTGTGCATGACACAGCTGCCTAACATCACAGCTGCCTGTCATTAAACAATGCAGGGATAGTTTACATATAATTAATATTGATAATTTATATATATATATACATGTATATACACACACATCAAATTTCCAGATGAAATTTCAAGACTTTTAAATGTATAAAACTTCAAGACTTTTATGTTTTTGAGCAGTGATAAATGATATATTTTTTTTTTTATTTAGTGGACCTCTTTACCAGTTCCCTGTCATTTTTTTTTTTTTTAATTTTTTTGAGACAGGGTCTCACTTTGTAGTTCAGGCTAGCCCTGAGCCTCACTATGTAGCCCAGGCAAGCCTCGAACTCAGCGATCCTCTTGCCTCTGCCTCCCGAGTGCTGGGATTACAGGCGTGAGCCACCACGCCCGGCATTGTGGTATGCGGTGTTGATTGTTGGTGGGCGTGTCTCCACGCCCAGCATTATATGTGGTCACCAGGGATCGAACTCAGGTCCTTGCGTTTGCGAGGCAGGCACCGGAACCACTGAGCTAACCCTCCGGCCCCAGTTCCCTGTCATTTTTATGAAATGAGTATGTTTTGAGTTATGAGTGTATATTAATAGATTGTATCTGGTACAAAAGAATTTAAATACTTGAAAATTTTAAATAATTTTCAGTGTTTATAAACATAGTACTCAATAGTTTATTTTTTAAAGCAGCTTTATTGAATTATAATTCATACACAAAACAATGTAGATAAACACAATACAAATGAGTGAGTTTGGTTGGATGTATATACCCTCAAAACATGAGTCAAAGGGACATATCTACCACCTACAGGTGTTTCTTTGTGCTTCATTTTGCTTTGTCTTTTTTATGGACATTTTACTTTAGGTCTTTCTGATTAATGATATTTGATGTTGATGGTAGAACATAGACTATAAATTAAGCTTTCCCATCTTATTTTGCGCTTTATCAAACAATTCAAAAGCCTGTAAAGCAGCTGGGGCTGTGGCTCTGTGGCAGATTGTTCTCACATCTATGAATGAGGTCCTGAGTTCAAATTCTCCGGGAGAGCAAAGGCCTATTCATTACTTCTTTTCCACATTTGAATTTGTGATTTTGTTGTTGAATTACTCAGCTTCCCCTTTTCTGGAACAAACTAGCTGACACTGCCCCATAATGGAAAGAAGCTTACTTTGGCTATGGTTTCAGAATTTGGTCCATGACCGGTGGCACCAAGACAGAAGAGCTGCTTGACTCTTGTCTCCTAGTGAATGAACCAAGAAGACACAGAGAAAGAGGTCAGGGCCCAGGCATAGTTTCCAGAATCATATAGTGATTTCTGCTCCAGCTGAGTCCCTTCTGCTAAGAACCTGCTCAGCTCTGAAGTCACTGGTGGGTTAACCTATCCCACTCCTACCCATGCCCAGGCGACTGCTAATCCAGTCAAACTGCCAATCAAGGTTACCTAGCAGAAATATGTTTTTAATATTTTAATCATAATTTATTTCTCAATGTCAGAATATTTGTATTAGTTTCATACACAGAGAAAACTATTGCAGATTTATAACTATTGCACAATGTTATACAATTGTTATACAATGCAATGGTTATATAATTTATAACTGTTGCACAATATATATCCACATGTATTTGTGTGTATTCATATATATTATATGTTGCTTTCTGAATTTTTTGGCCTGATAAATGGATGAAGTTTCCAGCAAGCAAGCATAGTTCCTCTTAAATCATGAACCTAACTTTTTCGTCATTGCTGGTATAGTTTTCTCTTTAGGGCTGGAGCCAAAGCACGTGCCCACTCTCTTCTTAGACGTGGTTGGCTGGATCTCATGTGTGGCAGATATGCTGTGCGTGTTGCAGCAGAGGGTGATAGGTTTTCCTGGGGAACTTTCATACATTTGGGAAGCTTAATCACTACAAAACCACTGGCCATCAAGTAAACTTGACTCTAGAGCCAACTACTTGCATTTCCAACTCAGGTTCCCCTAGAGAAAGTCCAGTGATGCTCATGCTAACACCAATAAAATGTATAAGGGAGATGAAGTTAAAATGGAGGGATACAGTGGACTTAGTTGTTCAAAATTTAAATATTAAAAATATGTGTGCACATGAATTCATTTTTAGATTTCCACTTTGACATCTCTATTACAAACTGGACAACAGATGTATGATTGAATCCTTTAAGTAAGTATTTGTCTTTAATCAATAATGCTTTACAGCATATGGCAAATCTACTTCAGGGTATTTTCTATCACCAACTTGAGAGAAAAATAACTTCTTAATTTTATTTATTAACCTATTGGTCCTGACCTGATTCTATGTATGCACATTCTCAGGAAAAACCCAAAGCAAAACTTTTGACATTTAGATTTAGAAGTGTTGTTTGTAGTGATTTGATTATATTTCTTTATATTTATTGGTCATTATTTCAGACTAAACCAGGCCAACTTATTTCCCTATTACCTTGAATGACAGTCCCTTCAGTATTGTGTTACACTCTATTTTGTCTTTCAAAGAAGACAGTGTGCAAATATCTTCAAATCAGTAAGGACTCAGAGCCCTCCTCAAACCCAGAATAGCAAGGTAAATTTCAAAAAAATGAACAAGGGAATTAATACTTGAAAGTAAAGTGGGAAAGTGATAAGTTTCATTGTTATCAAAACTTGTATTTGGGTCATGGAAAAATCTTAAAGGTATTTCCAGTACACTGTAAGTTCTCATAGCTTTAGACAACTAGAATATGCTTATATGCTTAGTAAACACATCACTTTTTTTTTAATCACAGAGCACAGAGGACATTTTCTGTCCTGACATTGATCCTGATTTTTTCTTCATTGTTTCTCAAAGTGAATTAATGTTTAAGTCACTTAATCTAAATCTTAAGATTAAGTTGACAGAATAAATGAAGTAAATATCAGTGAAAAAACTGCATAGTTTTTATCCCTTATTCTTTGTGTTTTAATCATTTTTTGTTAAAGAATTGCATCTGGTGACCTTCAGTGTGTGTGTGTGTGTGTGTGTGGTCAGTTATACTCATTAAACTGATAACAGTTTATATAATTGTTTATTAAGATAAAATAATGATATGCTTGTTATTTCACTACATAATGAACAGAAGTGACACTTTCTACCAACAAAGCTATTTTTATATAAATTTTAGCTTTGACTGTAATTGCATATCTCACAGTAAATAAGAATATTTTATTTTGAAAGTGTCATAGAGTTAAGAATTTCAGAGTGAATGAAACATTGTTTTCAACCACATAAATATAATTACAATCTTAGGGAGGCACAGAGCAAAAGTTTGAAGCGTTGTTTATGATAACTGCTATTAATAAGCTCTGTCAATGTACCCTGTAACTTAAATCTTTTATGATTCAATCTCATTGCCTATTAAGTGAAAGTAATTATAATTACATAGTACAATGCCTCATATTTTTAATTAAGTCTTGTCCATCTGGTTAAAAAAACACACATACATGCTTCCCCCAAGGAAGGCATAGTCTGTTTTTATGATATATTTGACTTTTTTCCTTTATATGTGACAGGACAACATGTAGTGTTTATAAGCTTCCTGTGAATTCTTCAATATGCTACCTTCCTTGAGAATGCTAACAAATGATTCCTTGGTACCTGAGAAATATACTAGCTCATAGATTAATAAATATGAGTCCATGTCTACTGATTCTCCAGGGAAAGGCATAAAGAAAAAGCCTGTTTTCTTCATTTAGAGTTCATTATGTGTTTCTTTAAAGTAAATTTGAATGGTATTCACTGAGAATGTATGTATTACCAACTGTGTTAATTTTGTAGAGTCACTCCTAGCAAATTAGAGAATCATTTTTTTAAATTACAGCAGCATCTCTACTATTTAATCCTTAAATAATAAAATGGATCAAGGCTTTCTCATTGACTATTTTCCAAACATATATTTCCCTAAAAATTTCTATTTTCTCCACACATAACAGATGTCATAGCTGAAGGCAACAATATCCCTTTATTCATAACTGCATTTTTATTTTATTAGTACATGTGTGACATACATAATGATCACATTCTTCATGAGAATTTGTACCAATACATATCAATGTTTCCTTCCTCTTCTGCCCTTCCCCTCTTTGTAACTCTTTTTTTTTTTTTTTTTTTTTTTTTTTGGGAGACAGGGTCTCGCCTTGTAGTTCAGGCTGGTCCTGAGCTCACTATGGTGCCCAGGCAAGCCTTGAACTCAGCAATCCTCCTGTCTCTGCCTCCCAAGTGCTGGGATTACAGGTGTGAGCCACTACACCCGGCACTGTGGTATGCGGTGTTGATTGTTGGTGGGCGTGTCTCCACACCCAGCATTATATGTGGTTACCGGGGATCGAACTCAGGTCCTTGCGCTTGCGAGGCAGGCGCCGGAACCACTGAGCTAACCCTCCGGCCCCCTCTTTGTAACTCTTCTCCCTATGTACAAAATGTTTCCATTTTTTCTGTAAATTATATTTTAATTTTCTTTCCCTCATAAACAGTTGCTGGCATGTACAGATTGTACTTTTTATGGAATAAAAACATTATACTTTTCTTTTTCTAACATGAATTCAGAAAGATTTTTTATTGCCTACTGGATAAGACACTAGGAAAAGAAGTGAGCAGTAAAGAACCATAGTTGAATAAATAACCCGTGGTGGTTATTTGTTAAATGGTAAGAAGGGTGGTTCGTAACCTCCAGAACACCACTGACTAGCTGGGTTTAGGTCTATTTCAGAAATTAGAGGTGAACAGTCTGACTCTGTTGACATCACTTGCAAGATCATGCATCTGACTACTTATCCCATAAACCTGGAGTAGAAATTCAGCTAATCAGATTGTTTGTATTAGGGAAAATTGTTCATTTTGGTTTTTAGAACAGTAAATTTAATGTCTTTGGTCATTTTGATCTCTATAAATGTAAAAATCCCCTAATTAAATTATCATCAAGATAGGAGTAAAACCCTAGTATAGAACGGGCAGATCAATAAATATTTATTGAACTTTGACTTTCATCCTTGAAAGGAAAAGTTTAGAGAAGTAGAATATCTAATATGTTGTTAATAATCATGACTTAGTTTCACACGCCACGTACTTCCTCTATTCCCTAATTTTTTGTGAACTCAACATTCTTTCGTTGTCATATATATATATATATATATATATATATATATATATATATATGTGTCTGTTCACGTCTGCGCTGTAATTCATGTGCACTTCTATACACTGCTGATGTTCAGCTCACTAATCTGCCTTACCCTACTCAACTTTGTTGTTCCAGTCACCAATTCTCTGAAACCCAACCTGTGGTATCACCCTACGCTTTAGAGACAGGCTCTTGAATGTCAGCAGTTGCTACATGGGTATGTACATTTTATTAAAGGTATCTGCTGAGTTTAAAAGGTAGCCTGTGGGAAAAAGAGTACTCTATATCTTTCATATATCTTTCTATATCTTTCTTTACTATATTTTCCCTTTTAAATGTAATTATTATTTATATGGTCTCCCACTGCTTTGTAAATCTAAAATGGATTACTTGAAAGATCTTGTGAAACATGAATCATTTTGTACTTCCTTATCTTGATACACTTGGCATTAAATTTCTAAAGGGCTGGAGAAGTTTTAGCCTTTACCCAACAAAAATGGTAGCCAACATTTACTTATATATAGGTACTCACAATCTAAATTTGTATAACTAAGACTATTTTAAATTTTTATTAGTTGAAATGATTTTTCATACAGCTTGATTTTGTTTTACTACAGTTAGAAGTAAGGTGGAAACTTTTCAGGGAAAGGTTAAGTGTTAAATTTTCCTCCGAATAAATGACAAGTAGAAAACAGGAAATTTTTGAGTAATTACAATAATGTAAAAGATTAAAAAAACCCATAAAACATTTGCTTTTATCCTAGCTCTATTTTAAAGTTATTTTAATAGTTTAATTCATCAATTAAAGGCTTACACTAAATATCTGTAAAAGACAGATGGGCAAACAAAATCATTTTTATAATATCTTAAAGTTAAAATCTATATTTTTTAAAAAGTAAATGTTTAAAACTATGTTTAAAGCCTCCTCTTTTTAAAATTTCTAACTATTATTGTACACTGTGTACAAAAAGAGGTGGCATGAAAGGCCTTGACTTTTTTTTTTTTTTTTTTTGAGACAGGGTCTCACTTTGTAGTTCAGGCTGGCCCTCAGCTCACTATGTAGCCCAGGCAAGCCTTGAAATCAGCAATCTTCCTGCCTCTGCCTTCCAAGTGCTGGGATTACAGGTGTGAGCCACCATACCCAGCACTGTGGTATGTGGTATTGATTGCTGGTGGGCATGAGTCACTGCACCCAGCATTGTATGTGCTTACCAGGGATGGAACTCAGGACCTTGTGCTTGTGAGGCAGGTGCCGGAACTACTGAGCTAAATCTCCAGCCCTTGACTTTTATTTCTAATGTAAAGATAATCTAATTGACTCGCAAGCGTAAGGACCTGAGTTCGATCCCCGGTTACCACATATAATGCTGGGCGTGGTGGCTCACGCCTGTAATCCCAGTACTCGGGAGGCAGAGACGGGAGGATTGCTGAGTTTGCGGCGGCTTGCCTGGGCACCATAGTGAGCTCAGGGCCAGCCTGAACTACAAAGCGAGACTCTGTCTCCAAAAAGCAAAAAAAAAAAAAAAAAAAAAAAAAAGATAATCTAATTGAGAATCTGTGACATTTATACAAACAAAAACCTATTGACCTGATTATGGAAATTAGATTATGGAAATTAATACAATTAGATTATGGAAATTAAAACAATCCATAATTAGCAGGGTTTTCAACATTTATGAATGGGTGAGCTGTGTTTATTTGAAGAATTGAGCATTCTGTACCCTCATTCATGAAGCCCCGCTCAAAGGTCCCTGTAAAAACTAATACAAATACTCAACTGATTGTGTTCTCTGTTTATTCATCTCTACAGATCAGGTGACTTGATGAGAGGGCTCACTCTCTTCTAAACATACATAAAAAATGTATATCAGTCAGAAATAATTCTAATTGATCTAACATTGTTCTCACAGGCAAGTTTCATTTATAAATTGTTTATTTTTACTATTTCATTCATTTGATAAATTTAGGAGCAGATTTCTCATGGTCTTGGAAACATGTTAAATAATTGCACTGAAATGAACTTATTCTCTTGGGGGGGGTGAACAGAGTCTCATTATGTAATTCAGGCTGGCCTTGAACTCATTACATAGGTCAGGATGGCCTCAAAACAAATGATGATTCTCCTGCCTTAGTGCTGAGATTTCAGGCTTGGACCACAACATCCCGTTGAATTCATTCTTTGAAACATGGCAGGCTAACTTTTAATGCTGGAATCATAGTATTGCTCAGAAAGTAAAAAGCTAGTTACAGTATCTTGTAACTTTAGGAGTACATGTGTTTATAATTTCTTAGTAGGAGTGACATGAATGAAATCATTCCCAATATCCTTTTCTGTACTAAATGCTTAATTTTTAAATAATTTCATATCTGTCTTAAAACTGTGATTCTAAGAGATACTCAACAGAGAAAAATAAAAGCTATAAGTTATTAAGTTCTAGGCAATGTGCTTGGTAAATGTTAGTAAAACAAAAGTATTATTCTTGATATTGTAGGAAAGTCAGTGTATTTGATTCAGAAAAAATATTTTCAAGAAAAGTTTTCAGACAACTGAGAGGCCAATTGATTTCACATTGTGTCATTTGTGCCTTTTAGAACATAAATCCTTATAAAGCTGTCCATCCTCTGTAGGCACATCAACATTTTTCCTTAATACCTTAATGTAGTACAATATTATCCAAATATTGCGATAGAGGAACAACTATAGACATTATTGACTATCAATCCAGAGTTGATTCAAGATCAGGTTCTGTTTCTTTCTTACCCTGGTACATTTGAAGAAGAAAAAACATTTAGTAAACTATAGGTGACCTCTGAGGTTTTTTTTCTGTCTTGTAATTTTATGCACAGCTGCCCAAAAATGGGAACCTGGCCCCATTTTCACCAGCACTCTAAAACAGTAGGTGTGATTATTTCAGGAAATCAGGTGGCAGATTTGAGGTTGAACAACAGTCCTGAGTGTGTTTCTCATGTCTATGCAGGAAACAAAAACTGAAAGTAAGGCAGTCAAGTAGGTCAACCATGTTAAACTAAGTCTAGACAGAAGAGTTAGATAATATCAGGTGTTTTGTGAAGTGTGTTAAGTCTGTGCTACTAAAGAAAGAAATACAGAAGGCATATATTGGCAGGAGCTGAACATATGAGAAATGGGCTTGAGAATTCAGACTCCATAGTAACAGAGGGCGGTATTACTCATACTTCTAGCTATGGTCTGGAATTTTCCCAGGGGACATTAACACTATGCAAAAATATATTTAAAAACTTAATTTAAATAGTTTTTATTTAACATCACACTTGTATTCAGATGATTTCTTTGGATGTACAATTATTAAATGGTTGACTCTTTTAGGTATAAAGTCAAATGACATTAGCCCTTATAAACTTGAGGCTATAATTATATCAAGGATACAGAAAAGAATTTTTGTGAAAAGATAAAATCTATTCAGAGTACTAAATTTTAAACAAATCAGATTCAAGGATCAGAAAAGATTAAAAGTAGAAAGACATCTGATGGTTCTGAAAGACAATATTATGCGGTACCAAGTATTATAGCTATGATCAGTGATGGTGTTCACCTGAAAAGATCAAGATTCCTCTATAAAAGTGTAATTTAGAATCACAAATATATACCTGTGTAATGTATTTTATATTAATGAATTTGTCCTTTGGCATATCCTTTTACAGACGACTTACTGTAGTTCTCATCTAAAATCCCATAGCATCTGGAACATTTTTACCTTGGAAAGTGGTACCACCATCTTCAGCATTTTATTCTAACTTTGCTCTCTTCAAACATACCCATTTTTTTCATTATTGTCCTTGAAGGATCCAACACAGGTCCCATCATGTAGCAATTAATTAATAATTCCTAGCTAAATAAATTTATAATTTGGAGAAAGATAAACATTTCAGAACATACTTTGAAAGTAGTAACTAAAAGGAGTCTAATGAACAAAACAATGTGGTCAAAATCTGAAAACTTCTATTGACTATGACTCATAAAATTTTGGTAAATAAACATGAAAGATAGTTTACTGAAGTTTGATCAAAAAATATAAACCAACACTAATAGTATTTGCACCACCCTTTGAAATGATTGCACTTGAGGTTATTCTCTATTGTGTTGTAGGCTTCAGAATATCTCTTTGATATACAGAATATATAAAATTCCTTCCTGTTTGTTCCCATTGCCTCCTGTGTCCACCGTAATCAAAGGCATTTTTACATTGTATGCATCAATAGTTTATATTTCCTTCTCATATTTAACTTCAAAAAGTATATTTAAACAGTTCTTGCCTGTGAACGACCAACCTGAATGAAATGATGCAGTGAAAACGATTCTCTATTATATAGTTTATACAAAGAGATTTTTGACTTTTGTGTTGGATTGTTTTAAATGAATCTCCAAATACTTCACGTGAATGAACTCTTTTGTATTCTTCCAGAATAAGCTAATTAAATCTATATTGAGGCAGGATTTCCTCAATTATAAACATTAACTTGAAACTGGGATTCTTCTTTTTTATAGCCTTCACAACTCATTAGTACAGACATAAAACAGTTAAATATTTCCAGTAACTGATTATCTCTGTCGTTTTCTCACTTGAGGGTCCTTTTTTCTTAAAAGATTCCAGCTATTTAACTATCAGGGAGTAATTTCATTTTGGTTTGAAAAACTCTCATTCATTTTAAAAAATTATTTCTCATAGACTACCCAGAGCTCACATCCTCTTTCTTAATTCTAGACTAGACCTGGAGAATGTATTTTATATTACTTAATGGATTTCTCTATTATCATACCCTTTTATGGATGATTTACTTTAGTTCAGCAGCTCCAATCCCTGTAGTTGCACAATTGTGAATTTCTGAATTTGATTAGTTAGAAAATTAACTTGTAGTTATGAAGGATACTAACGCATTTTGACATATTATTTTTCTAATGGAGTTTGTGATATTTATACCCAGCAAAGGACTATTGCTGGTGGTACAGTGATTCATGGATGAAAAATCACTTTTAAAAGTGATCATTTTATTTATTTTAAAATAAATAAAATTTAATTTCATTCAGTTTTCCCTTAGTTTAAAACACATTATTCACTAATGAATATTTATTATGTATTCAGACATTTATCAATAGACAAAACAAAGCTTTCTTTTTTTTTCTTT
This sequence comes from Thryonomys swinderianus, assembly GCA_004025085.1. Taxonomy (NCBI): domain Eukaryota; kingdom Metazoa; phylum Chordata; class Mammalia; order Rodentia; family Thryonomyidae; genus Thryonomys; species Thryonomys swinderianus. The sequence goes on from PVIC010029810.1 coordinate 11,087, forward strand.
TTAAAGGGCTAACACTTTTAAAATTTTGTACTGCCACATACGTTGCTGTAAAATAATACAGAATGGCTGGGCACGGTGGCTCACGCCTGTAATCCCGGCACTTGGGAGGCAGAGACAGGAGGATTGCTGAGTTTGAGGCTTGCCTGGGCTACATAGTGAACTCAGGGCCAGCCTGAACTACAAAGCGAGACCCTGTCTCAAAAAAAAAAAAAAAAAAAAAAAAAAAAAAAAAAAAAAAAAAAAAAAAAAAAAAAAAAAAAAAAAAAAAAAAAAAAAAAAAAAAAAAAAAAAAAAAAAGAAAAAGGAATAATACAGAATGTATAACATTGGGGTAAAATATTAATTCATTTTTGGGTGAATCGTTTTTTTGAGTCACATTCTTATCTGATGGATAAACATAGCAAAAATGTTTGCTGAGCATCGAAGTGAGATAAGATATACCATATATGACTTGAATATGTTGAAGATTGCATCATTAGCTGCCCCAGTGGTATCTGCATGACAGAGGACTCTGAATAGTCAACAATTGGAACTTATATATGAATTATATTTTAGAATAATTTTCATAAATTGCATTTAAGTTAGTAAAGTGTATGAAACTGTGAGCAATAAAGCAAAATACTGTTAATTCCATCCACTATTTCCCCTATATTATAGGGGTGTGCTACTTGCATATTCAGCCATGGGTGCTAGAAGGTGGAGTAGGTGCTAGGAAATTATCAGCCCAACTTTGTCACAACAGAAATAAGTTAGAAGCCTTTCTCACCCACTTTAGGCAAATTTGAAAATAAGCTAAATATTCTCAATCTTTCCTCTTTTGACAAGTCTTTAGCTGGTACCCAGTGAAGTTATCATGAGTCTTGATGGTGCTCATTAATGTCTTTGCCACCAGTTCAGGTTAATATCAGAGGAGAAAATAACCAACCTAGGTAGTGTCTTCTAGCCTAATGTGGTGCCTCAAGTCTGTAATTTCAGTGATCAGGAGGCTGAGGCAGGAGGATCACCACAAGTTCGAGGTCAACCTAAACTACACAGTGAGTCTGAGGATGACCCAACCTACATAGAAAGATTCTGTCTCACAAAACCAAGAAGAAATAGAGCAAAACTGAATTTTATAAACCTATGTAATGTCTTCTGCTTGTGCTAAAGCTGTAAACACTTGGAACTGCAGAAGCTGTGAGATTCTCTGGTACTACTTTGTTTTCTAAAAATTGCATAAAGTTTGTGAGTCAGAAGTAAATTCAATTTTCCCTTTTTGTATTTCAAACTACCCTAAAATAATTTAAAATTTAAGGAAGTTGAAATAAGAAGTTGTGATAGATACTGACACATTCCAACTTCAGATGCTATCTTAACTATACCTGTGCAAATACACTCTTCCATAAATCATGTAATTTCAATTATTCTATTGCATAAAAATAATGAGGCTGACAATTGTGCAGGATGTTGCTAATCTCTTTATGCACCTAAATATCTTTGAACCCTTGGGAAAATTAAGAAAAAGAATCAGGGACTTTTTCAATGAGAATATCTTTCTTTTGTAAGACCATTTACTTGGTGTTTGAAACATCAAACTTTAAAAGAAAAATAATGTATTGCCAGAGTTCTTTTTTTTTTTTTTTTTTTTTTTTGAGACAGGGTCTCACTTTGTAGTTCAGGTTGTCCTTGAGCTCACTGTGTAGCCCAGGAAAGCCTCAAACTCAGCAATCCTCCTGTCTCTGCCTCCCGAGTGCTGGGATTACAGGCATGAACCACCACGTCCAGCACTGTGGTATATGGTATTGATTGCTGGTGGGCATGAGTCTCCACACCCAACATTGTATGTGGTTACTGGGGATCGAACTCAGGGCCTTGTGCTTGTGAGGCAGGTGCCAAACCACGGAGCTAACCCTCCAGCCCCAGAGCTCATTCTTAAAAGAGTGATTAAACTGGGGGTTGGGGATTTAGCTCAAGTGGTACCATGCCAACCTTCGATGCACAAAGGCCTGAGTTTTATCCCCGGTACTGAAAAAAAAAAAAAAAAAAGATTAAGCAGATTGCATTGTTCTTGGCTTTTCAGACCATTTGAACTTAATTTTCAACTACCTCTATGTAATTAGAAATTTGTATTATAGTTGAAGGTTAAGGGCATATTTTGATGCCTGAGTCAAGATCTCACCCATATTAGTCTGAAGAAAGAAAAATCACAATTTTTATTTATAAAATAGTGAAAATATAGCATGATTAATAAACTATAATTTCTTTTTAGAAACTTCTCTGATGGATAGAGACAACATAAGTCTAGTCAATATTAAAAATTATATTCCCTGAAATTACTTTATGTGTCATTAAATCAGCTTGGAGATTGTGTGTTGGTACAAAAAAATGATTACAATTTTCTTTCTTTAATTCTTTAAGTGAAGTTTGTACAGAAAACCATGGTTCTATATAATACAATAAATCTCAGAATTTTGACTGTAGTCATTTGGAGGCATCTGGAAAATACAAAGTTGTGTGAATCAGAGTATGCTATTAAGTGTCTGCAGAATAACTTTGAGAGTTTATAACAATATGAATAATTAACATTCAGATTTCTTGTAAGAAATTGGTTCCAATTAAAATATACCTCCTCAAAATTATTATAACATGGTGTCTGACGTTATGTGATTTCCTTCTGCCTAAACTCATATTAATAGATACAATATACACATAAAGCAAAATTGGTTTAAAAGTGATTGAAGCAAACATTTCATATCATATTGTGAAAATTGTTCCATAGGTCAGGCTTTTGTGTGATTATAGAAGTGTCTATAAATACCTCACAATTCTACCTAAACATTAGACAGAAAGATCATTTGCCCTCAAAGAAACTAAACACAAATTACAAGACCATAATCATTTGCTATTTAAAAACTCCATTCTAAAATAAAATTGTGTAAATAAAATACAACTAATACTCAAATTTTAATGTCCTACCTCAGCCTTTATTTCCATTATATAATTATAGAGGTAATTTCTGAGGGTTTGATGTCCAGTTGTTGGAAATACCTTTGTAGGGCTACAAAAGGTACCCTTGGGGGGCTGCTACTCCTCTCAGATTTGGTGACTGAGCTCTGAGCTGTTGAAGAGCCTGCACCTAATTGTAGAGCAATGAAGTACTAAACTAACTCTCCCTTTTCCTGTTCCTCATCCTCAGTGAAGTGGGCAGCGAATGGATAGACATGAAGTTCAGCTTCTTACCGCTGCATGAGTTCTGCACTTTGAGTAGAGTCGCGGGCGCTCCTTTTACATTTTTACCCACTCCGCTTACTTCAGTAGTGCTGTACTTCCCTTTGACGACTTGCAAGAAAGCTTAACTTCTACATAGACTTCATTTCTTATTCTTTCTGGTAGATTTCTCCTTTTCAATATGCTTTGATATATGGTCTATAGAGTAAAGTTTAGAATTCAAAAGCACCATTTCTACTTAGGGGCTCATAGCTTCTTTTCATGTGGTGTGATGATGAGGCTTTGATTTTATTCAGCAGGCCGCTCAGACTAGCTCAGACACTGTATTTCTCATAATTTATTTTTGAAATCTACTACTGATATAAAGAAATACTGCTGTTGCACCCAAAAAAATGATCTTGAAAGCTTAAAATAATTTGTCTGTGGTTAAATAAAAATAAGAGACATATGGGATAAATGAGTCTTCAATACAGTTTTACGGGTGTAAAAGCGTAGGCACGTTCTCTTGAATCAGGCTTTTTCCGTTTCTGAGTACAGAGCAGCGCACGTGGTTTGTGCTACGTTTCTGGATTTATCTGTTTACTTATTTTTATCTCAGATGAAGGAGTCATGGATGTAAGAAAACATAATGAAAATTTCTATGGAGAATTTGCCCACTTCTTTTTTTAAAACACATGGAAACTTGTGCTACTAGATAATATTAAGCACAGTATCTCTGCCTTCTTTATATGTGTTATTGCTCTATAGATGCACAAATATATACATATAAGAACATGTATTTATATATTTGTTTATTTGCCTTTGAATTTTTTGTCAAGTAAACATAGTAGATAACTTTGGTATATTTCCCTAATAAAATTTTTAAAATATGTATCATGCAGCGGTTTATTTGCATAGGTTTTTTTCTGACTGTATTCTTTAGAGTAATTTTTCAGGCAGATTTTTAAAGTTAGTACAAAACCTAAATCAGGATTCTTTATTTGTTTCAAGTTTTCAGGTGATACTATTACAGAGAAAAATCTTGGGAAAAGGAAGATTGATTTTTAATATCATTGATTACTGTGTACACACATGTACAAGCCCATGCACTCTTACCGATATTTGCATCCTATGGTCGAGATAACATCTTCTTATTTAAATAAAAACTATTGACCTAGTGAAATTTGTTATCGTTCGATTAGTTGTATTTCTAATTATCCAAACATCTGATATGCGCCAATCAGACAAGACTAGGTTCTATTATTTAATATGACTTTTAAGAAAATGAACGCTAAAAATTTCACGATAACAATAAACCTCTTCATTTTCATTAATTTTATGACCTATCTGGGTGTAGCGTTTGTAGTTGTAGTAAAACATATGTTACTTCCCTAATAAAACCTGAGTGAGGCTACATGTGTCGCCCCTTCCAGCGTGGGGAAGTGGCATGCAAGTTATTACTCCTAGAATAGTTGCTTCTGTCTCTCCTCCAGATCCATATCATTTTCAAATTTGCATTCTGATAGAGAAGAACAAATGTTCCTGAAAATCCTATGAAGTGTGTTAATTACACTACGCTCTGTGAAATTATGGGTGAGAGCTCTGACAGGGTTTCTGCAGCTGTGTCTTGGGTCTCTTGAGCATATCTTGTCAGATTAATGTCTTTGTCACTTATGTGATAACCTTAAAATTGTGTTTTTCCCTAAGTGATATTCCCTAAACCTCGGTGATATGGAGAATCTTCCACAAAGCTAAATAACAGATGTATTTTGCTGTTATTTATATAAATACTGTCGAGATGTTTATAGGAACAAGTTGAAATCCAATTTCAAAACTGAACTGACTAATTCTGTCTTATCAGTTTTACTTAATTACACACATTTCTTCTCATTTTCTCTGTATAGAATCTGAAGAATAGACTATGGAGTAGAAAACGATCTTCAATTCTTTCCTTGTGATTTTAAGGGACAGAGACACGGGTTGTACAACCGCGTCTCTAAGCTGTGTGGATGGCTTGAGGATGTTTTCATACATGGCTCGCATTAGAATGAGGAAGTATTTCCCTTTAAATTCTTTTACATTTTATGTATCTCACACATAAAAGGCAACTATGTGTGAATAGAGAGCATTTAAAACAATTCCTTTTTCCTGTTAACTTAGATAGAGGTGGTCAAAAGGTCAAAAACATATTAAAAGAAAAATTTTAACTTGTGCTGTTTCTTAAAGTGTATTATTTTTCCTTTTCTTTAAATTCTTGCTCTTTTCTGAACAGTAGCAGGGGATGGTTGTTGTACACTTTTTTTTTTTTAAGACAGCTTGCTTCATTTTGAAACTTTTTTGAGTCACTTGGTGGCTCTGAGAAGATGAACAAATTAATATTCTTTTGGATCAGTCACTTTTATTATAATTTGAATGATAGTAATAATTATTTCATATGATTGTTCTAAAAATAAGAAGCATTACTATGTGTGATGTGTTTAGACCATTCATACCCAGAAACTCCTGTTAAAATGTTACCTACTGGTATTGATAAAAATGTTGAAACAACAGTTTTATACAGAAAAAAATGGAAATTTTCTTCCATATGAGGTACTCAGTTCAGTGGAAGTCTACCAAGAGTAAGGCTTGACACAGACGTCATTACAGAGGAAGGCAGCTATGTACAAAATAAAGAATTTCATTTCTTTACTAGGGCTATTCTCCACCCTTAGAAGGCAGCAACTCTTTGTCACCCTGTAACTCGAAAAAAAAATCAGCCCAGTGTTAATCTATCTAACATATCAGATGCTTTGAAAAGACAAATCTAATCCTCTTTGCTCAAATTCAGTTTGCAGTAGCCTGCTGTATGTAGTTGACCAATTTTTGGAGGGACGGTTTGGTTTGGTAACCAGTGTCCCTTGAGCCATCCAAGACTTTGATATTAACTTTTTTTGACACCATAGAAGGGATGATTTCAAAAGAAGATAGCCTATAATTTTATACAACTTGTCTTTTGCATGACACTTTAGTGGAAGCACACTACCTTGTTTCCTAAAGATCCCTTCTTGAAATTTTATTGTTCAGAATCAGTTTAAAATTTCTCAATATTTATACGTTTTTGCTAAACAGGATTTATTTATAAGAAGTACGCATGCTAGGGCTGGAGGGTTAGCTCAGTGGTTCCGGCGCCTGCCTCGCAAGCGCAAGGTCCTGAGTTCGATCCCTGGTAACCACATAGAATGCTGGGCATGTCAACAATCAACACCACATACCACAATGCCGGACGCAGTGGCTCACGCCTGTAATCCCAGCACTCAGGAGGCAGAGACAGGAGGATTGCTGAGTTCGCGGCAGCTTGCCTGGGCACCATACTGAGCTCAGGGCCAGCCTGAATTACAAAGCGAGACCCTGTCTCAAAAGCAAAATAAATAAATAAATAAATAAAAAGGGAGAAAGAAGTATGCATGCTAAATTAAATTATGTAAAAATATAATGCAATACTTCATTTTTTATTATTAACCAAGTGATCCCACATACCTAATTTTACTAAGTGTCAAAAATAAGCCTATGAACTCTTAAGAATAACCCTGTTTAATGAATGTGGATTTTGTTCTTTTATAAGGTACTTTTACATGTTACAGTTTGGAACTCAGTATATAAAAGAACACAGTCTTAACACCAGACCATGTGCCACTGTCATTAACTATATAAAATATTTAAGAGAAGCAAATTAAACTGAATAGAAATTATAATGTCTAGATGGCACTTCTCAAAATCCTTATCCATCTACATACATATCTATACATACATATATATTTACATACACATACATGCATATATATTTATATTTATATTGTATATATACAAATGTATATTTACATACATATATATTTTTGTTTGTTTGTTTGGAAAATAGATCAATTTAATATAAATAATTTAAACTCACTAGTTATCTCAACATTGAAAAGTATGTTATAGAAAAACACATATTGAAAGAAAATGATAATTGGGTGATAAATTCCTTAATAGTGATTTCCCAAGGATATTCTATTTTTCCCTAGACAAGAGAAGTAATTTTTAGAAGATATTTTTATCACAGAAACTTATGTCCAAAGATATTTTGTGAGGTAAAATGCATAATTAGATATTATAATTTAAAGATTTAAAAAATCAACTTATTTTATAAGAAACAAACATTTTTGGTGATTTTAGGAGACATTGAAATAAAACATCTCTTTCTCTGCGATATAAATACTTTAAACAGAGATAGGAATCAAAATGCAGGTTATAATTGACTGCATATCACAATTAATGAGTGATGATATGATTTTCCAGAGAAATAGCTGTGACTGCAATTAGTTTTTGTTCTGATGAAGGGAAAAGTCACGTGGTTCACTTTCTGATTATTTTTTCATTTTATACAAATGAAATATTCCTTGGTGAATTTCTCCACACAATTTTTTCAATATAAAAACATCATTTTCCATAGTATTTAACTCCCAAATTGTTCCATTCATGCATATATTCATATATATGTATGAATGAAATAAGTAAAGTCACAGAATGTCAAAGTAAGAGGATAGGCAGACTCACAAAAAGATGAAACATGTTGAAAAGGCTTATGTAAAAGCTTGCCTGGAGGCATAAGAAATGATTGTCCGAAGTCCAAGGAGAAGAGTTGAAAGAGATGGTGTGGTTAGAGCTGAATTGGAAAGCCTGTGCAAGAACTCTGGCAGTTGAATAAGTAGCAGTGATGCCAAGAGATTGGGGACGTTTTGACCTTCTTTAAAAAAAAATCTAGAATGTTTTAAAACACTGAAATTTTTGTTTTGTTTTGTTTGTTTGTTTGTTTTTTTTTTTTTGAGACAGGGTCTCATTTTGTAGTTCAGGCTGGCTCTGAGCTCACTATGTAGCCCAGGCAAACCTCGAACTCAGCAATCCTCCTGTCTCTGCCTCCTGAGTGCTGGGATTACAGGCGTGAGCCACCACGCCTGGCACTAAACACTGAAATTTTTGTAAAAAAAAAAAAATGACAAGTTTTGTTTGGTAAGAGAAAGAGATAAATGGCAAGTTATAACATGGTATGAAGGAAGTGATCACAAGGGACCCAAAAATATAATTGAGAAAATAAGAAAAGAATAAAATTGTGGTGAAAATATTATTTTAGTTGGATGAAGAATTACCTTGGTAGTGACCAATATCCTGAGACTTAAAAGAATATAGCTGGAGAAAGATGAGAATGCAATCAAGAACAATAAGATGCAGTTCTTGTATGGAACAGTGGTGACAGAACTCATGTGATGTTACTGACTCAATAAATATTTACCTTTAAGGTCAATAATTATTAAACCCAAGAGAGTAACTAGAGGGCTGAGCTATAAATTTTGGATTTTTACACCTGGGAGAGTAGAGATGGTGTCACTGACAACTGATTATTAGAATATCTAATAGACTGACTTCGTTTAGGGCATAAGTATAATATGTACTTGGTGAAGATTTTTGAAATAGCCATTAAAAATATCTCTCTGAATGACTCCAAAGTTTGTGAGATATATCCAGCATGGAGTTGGTGACATAGCATTATCATCAGTGGTGGTATTTTACAACCATCTTAAGAGATCCTGAATCAAAAACAATTCAAATGGAATTACCTTCAGGACATAATCATAAGTGAAGTAAATAGGTCACAGATCTGTAAATATCATATTTTTATCTGGTATGAGAAACTGAAGATGTATATAAACTCTAAAATATATGTTAGATATTATAAAATAGAAAATATTCAGAGGGAAATGGAATATAGGGGTACATAACAAGGGTAAGAAAAATATGATGGTAATAAAAAAAGAATAAAAGCTTATGTATATAAGGGCAGGAGTTGTATGGTGGATGGAGGAATGAGAAAAATGATAATTAAATTGTGTCATATACTGGTACAAATTCTTAGTATTGTGTGTGATCATGATGTACATATATAATGTGTCAAAAAAGATTCAAATTTTAAAAAAAACAAGACAAAGAAACAACAATAAAAACAGCATGACATTATAACTTAAAGATGGCAAAAAAAAACAAAGAAACAAAACACAACAACAACAAAAAAACCCACTGTGGGCCACAGCCCCGAGAATCTTCCTTAATATGTCCAGAAGGCCTAGTAGTTTATATAACAATAATGAAAATCCATAATAACAGGGCAGAATTAAAGAATGTTAAAGTAAGAGTAGTAATAGTGGACTAATATTTCAAGAAAAAACTAAAAAACAACAACAACAAAAGGGAGAAAGTTGTTTTTATGCTGGAGACATTTATGAAAATTAAATGAGATGATTAAGAGCAATATAATAGGTCTTAGTATGTTGTGTGCTTCTGTGTCCATGTGTAAAAGTATACACGTGTACAAAAATCCATTATTGCACTCTTGATTACTTCCAATACATAGTTTAATCATGCATGTGTATAATGCAGAATAAATGAGGTATATTTTATGAAATTTGACAGACCTTTTGCAAGAGCAGAGAATGGAGTTTTCATGACTCTGTATTCTTAAAATGTATATTTACTGATGGAAAATAAGGTACTTTATTTACTAATAAAATGGTTTATGTTTATTTAGGTTATGGCTTCATCAAACATTTTTATGTACAAATGAGAAATTCCAATTCAAAGTTTGAATCCTGAAAATAACCCAAGTAGGAAATGCAAATGTTCTATCTTTGGCATTCACATTTTTTATCCATCTAAAGTTTTTGTGATTCTATATTAAGTTGTAAAACTTTCAAAATCAGTGTAATAGTTATAACTTTTAACATGTAAGAGAAAGATATAAGAGAACAAGAATGAGGAAACTCTTTACTCTCATTACCCTCACTAATATCATTAATTCCATGTTATTACCACTTGGATAGACACTGTAGGGCTAAAACTTGATATATTTTCTCTACTAACAAAAAGTACTGCAGTTTCAGAAATTACATATTATACAATTTATTGCTGAAGTTAAGGCTCTAATGACAGAATTGTCTGCTGACTGTGTGTGTGTGTGTGTGTGTGTGTGTGTGTGTGTGTGTGTGTGATACTGGGGATCAAACTACTGACACTTCTACTTTCCTCATTTTCCCTCAGCTAATGTGATATTTTCAAACTTGCTAAAACTGAGATATTTGGCAGGTAGTGTAGCACACATATTTTACATATTTATTTTTTGAATTATATCAACATGTATGGTGCATACGTGCACAAATGTGTTTCACATTTCCTTGAACTTATTTTGTCAAAGGCCTCAGTGTGACAAAGAGAAGTTCCCCATGTCATATCATTAAAGCTAAACTAAGTTTTCTTTCCTAAACTGAAGGTGATAATAATATTCAGATTTGGGTTCTATGTGACCCACGATAAAAATCGAGACTTTTTTTTTCATATACTAGTTTGGCATCTCCCAGGCTTCATTGAAAACTATAATTTCTCTGTCTTGTTCAGCCTCCTGCACGTGGAAGGGCAGTTTTCCCAGCACCGTTTGTCAAAGAAGCCATTTCTTCTCCAGAGAAGGGTTCACTAACAGCTGAGTGTGCCTGGAAATTGTTTCTTTTTTTTTTTTTTTTTTAACCTCGCTTTTATTGCCCAAAACTGCTTTTGTTATTCTATGTCTCTTCTAGTTCCTTCTGAATTTAGAACTGCTTCTTTAGGACTGTTCTTTAAGGAATATTATTGAGATTTTGATTGGAATTGTAATAATCTGTGTTACAGTTTTCTAAGTGAAGGCACTTTCATTCTATTTGTTCTGGCTATCCAGGACAGGGATTCTTTTTACATTTTCTGGTATCTTCTTCAACCTTTTTTTTTTTTTTTTTTTTTTTTTTTTTTTTTTTTTTTTTTTTTTTTTTTTTTTTTTTTTTTTTTTTTTTTTTTTTTTTTTTTTTTTTTTTTTTTTTTTTTTTTTTTTTTTTTTTTTTTTTTTTTTTTTTTTTTTTTTTTTTTTTTTTTTTTTTTTTTTTTTTTTTTTT
>PVIC010029811.1:0-22294 GCA_004025085.1 Thryonomys swinderianus
GGGCCGGTTTTCAATAATAAAACAGTCCTCCTCAGGCACAGGGATCATCGAAAATCAATCTGATCCTACATTTGGAAATAATTCACAGAGTTAACAGGGAGTACAGGTCCACTCAGATTCTGAAAATCAGTTTATCCAAAACGTTGTAAATTTCAGCTTTTGCTTGGGGAGACAAAGCCCTTGATATCCCAGCTACTCCGTTTCTCTTGCTAGCACGTTGCTAGAAACGAGACACAACTGGCAATTAGGTGTGATCCAAGCCTTTCTTGGGGAGAACAGGCATTTTCCACCTACGTCTTCAGGTTCCAAAGTTCCAACTACACATAGCAGTGTGCAAGGGCTCTTTTCTGCTACGGGATTATGACTCCATAATTGGACTTTCACTACCGCACACAAAGGTACTCTAAAGGATCAGACTTTTGCATCCTGGAGGTAAATGGCAAAGAGATTGATGGTAGTAATTTCCACTCCATTCCTGAAACTGCCTTCACAAGAAGCAGGTCAGAGAGCAGGAGGGTTAGCTCAGTGGTTCTGGCGCCTGCCTCACAAGCGCAAGGACCTGAGTTTGATCCCCAGTTACCACATATAATGCTGGGCATGGTGCCTCACGCCTGTAATCCCAGCACTCAGGAGGCAGAGAAAGGAGCATTGCTGAATTCGTGGCGGCTTGCCTGGGCAACATAGTGAGCTCAGGGTCAGCCTGAACTACAAAGCGAGACACTGTCTCCAAAAAGCAAAAAGCAAAAAAATAAATAAATAAATAAATAAATAAATAAATAAATAAATAGGTAGATAGATTAAAATAAAAGAAGGAGGTCAGAGTTCCATGTGTTTCTCTTGGAGGGCATATTCTATGAATATCACTACATCTACCATTCGCTTGAATGGACCTTGTGGTCCAAAGGAGATATCCACCCGTGGAATGGAATGCCTACTACAGAAATTACCGAAGGAGGCAGTGTGCCTTTCTCCATTCATATTCTACCCGTTAGAACATTATATCTGTTTCTCCAACTTTTGGCCGTACAAAGAGTGTGGAATTTTAATAAGAAGACACAGTTCTCCCCTGGTACAGGGAACAAGAACTAACAATTAATTCTTACCCTTAAAAATAAGGAACAAGGTGAGCAATGAGTACAGTCTCCCTCAGATTTTCAAAATCACTTTAGAGCTGCATGGTGTGAATTCCAGCTTTTTCTCTGGGAGATTAAGCCCCGGTTATCAAAGATTCTCCGCTTCAATTGCTAATATTTGGCAGGAAAAGTGAGGCATGTTGGAATTAGGTGTTATCCACAAAATTGATGCAGAAAACTGGCATTTTCCACCACTGTCTTCAGGTTCTAATGGTCCAAACAAACATAGCAGTGCTCCAACACACGTTTCCAAAATGTGATTGTGACATCATAATAGGACTTTCACTATAACAGACAAGGTAGTCTAAAGGAACAAACTCTTGCGTCCTTGCAGTAAATGGCTGAGAGCAGGGTGGTGCTAATTTCCACTCCATTCCTCAAAGAGCCTTCACAAGAAGCAGGTGTGGAATCTAGGTGTTTCTGTTGGAGGGAGTAATCTATGAATATCACTCGAGCTTCATTCGCTTTAATGGAGCTTGTGGTCAAAAGAGCATATCCACCCATGGAATAGCAATCCTAGTTTTTACATTTAGGAAGGTTGCAGTATGCTTTACTTCCTTCAGATTCTAACAATGAGAACATTACCCCTGCTTCTCCACTGTTTGCCTCTACAAAGAGATTGGAATTCCATAATAAGTCAGAGTTCTCCTCAGGCACAGGAAACATGGAGAATCAATCTGTAACTACTCTTGAAAACAATTCAGAGTGTTTCTGTAGTACTGTGCAACTCAGATTCGGATAATCAGTTTACAGCTACACGGTGTGACTCAAGCTTTTGCTTGGGGAGATTAAGCCCCTGATATCCCAGCTGTTCCCTTTCACATCCTTGGATATTGCTAGAAAATAGAGGCATGTGGCAAGTAGGTATGATCCAATCCTTTCATGTGGAAAAGAGGCATTTTCCACCTCTGTCTTCAGGCTCTAACCATCCAAACACACATAGGAGTGTGTAACGACTCGTTTCTACAACGGGATTATGATGTCATAATTGAACTTTCACTATCACAGACACAGGTACTCTACAGGAACAAACTCTGGCCTCCTGGCGGGAAACAGCAAAGAGAAATGTGGTAGTAATTTCCACTCCGTTCCTGAAACTGACTTCACAAGAAACAGGTCTGAGTTCCAGGAGTTTTTCTTTGATGGAGTAATCTATGTATATCAGTGCATCTGCCACTCACTTGAATGGAGCTGGTGGTCAAAAGGAGATATCGAACCGTGGAATAGCACTCCTAGTCTGGAGATTTATGAAGCATGCAGTGTGCTTTTCTTCAATGAGATGCTAACCATCAAAACATTACCACTATTTCCCCACCGTGTGCCTGTATAAAGAGGGCCGGTTTTCAATAATAAAACAGAGTCCTCCTCAGGCACAGGGATCATCGAAAATCAATCTGATCATACATTTGGAAATAATTCACAGAGTTAACAGGGAGTACAGGTCCACTCAGATTCTGAAAATCAGTTTATCCAACACGTTGTAAATTTCAGCTTTTGCTTGGGGAGACAAAGCACTTGATATCCCAGCTACTCACATTCTCTTGCTAGGACGTTGCTAGATTTGAGACACAACTGGCAATTAGGTGTGATCCAAGCCTTTCTTGGGGAGAACAGGCATTTTCTACCTACGTCTTCAGGTTCTAAAGTTCCAACTACACATAGCAGTTCACAAGGGCTCTTTTCTGCTACAGGATTATGACGCCATAATTCGACTTTCACTACCGCACACAATTTCACTCTAAAGGATCAAATTTTGCCTCCTGGAGGTAAATGGCAAAGAGAAAGATGGTAGTAATTTCCACTCCATTCCTGAAACTGCCTTCACAAGAAGCAGCTCAGAGGGCCAGAGGGTTAGCTCAGTGGTTCTGTCGCCTGCCTCACAAGTGCAAGGACCTGAGTCTGATCCCCAGTTACCACATATAATGCTTGGCGTGGTGGCACACGCCTGTAATCCCAGCACTTGGGAGGCAGAGTAAGGAGCATTGCAGAGTTCGTGGTGGCTTGCCTGGGCACCATAGTGAGCTCAGGGCCAGCCTGAACTACAAAGCGAGACACTGTCTCCAAAAAGCAAAAAAAAAAAAAAAAAAAAAAAAAAAAAATTAAAAATACAGATTAAAATAAAAGAAGGAGGTCAGAGTTCCATGTATTTCTCTTGGAGGGCGTATTCTATGAATATCACTACATCTACCATTCGCTTGAATGGACCTTGTGGTCCAAAGGAGATATCCACCCGTGGATTGGAATGCCTACTACAGAAATTACCGAAGGAGGCAGTGTGCCTTTCTCCATTCACATTCTACCTGTTAGAACATTTCATCTGTTTCTCCAACTTTTTGCCGTACAAAGAGTGTGGGATTTTAATAAGAAGACACAGTTCTCCCCTGGTACAGGGAACAAGAAGTAACAATTTATTCTTACACTTAAAAATAAGGAACAGAGGGGGCAGGGAGTACAGTCTCCCTCAGATTTTCAAAATCAGTTTAGAGCTGCATGATGTGAATTCCAGCTTTTGCTCAGGGAGATTAAGCCCCGGTTATCCCAGATTCTCCGCTTCAATTGCTAATATTTGGCAGGAAAAGTGAGGCATGTTGGAATTAGGTGTTATCCTCAAAATTGATGCAGAAAACTGGCATTTTCCACCACTGTCTTCAGGTTCTAACGGTCCAAACAAACATAGCAGTGCTCCAAGGCGCGTTTCTAAAATGTGATTGTGACATCATAATAGGATTTTCAATACAAGAGACAAAGGTAGTCTAAAGGAACCAACTCTTGCGTCCTTGCAGTAAATGGCTGAGAGCAGGGTGGTGCTAATTTCCACTCCATTCCTCAAAGAGCCTTCACAAGAAGCAGGTGTGGAATCTAGGTGTTTCTCTTGGAGAGAGTAATCTATGAATATCACTCGAGCTTCATTCGCTTTAATGGAGCTTGTGGTCAAAAGAGGATATCCACCCATGGAATAGCAATCCTAGTCTTTACATTTAGGAAGGTTGCAGTATGCTTTCCTTCCTTCAGATTCTAACAATGAGAACATTACCACTGCTTCTCCACTGTTTGCCTCTACAAAGAGAGTGAAATTCCATAATAAGGCAGAGTTCTCCTCAGGCACAGGGAACATGGAGAATCAATCTGTAACTACTCTTGAAAACAATTCAGTGTGTTCATGAAGTACAGTGCAACTCAGATTAGGATAATCAGTTTACAGCTACACGGTGTGACTCAAGCTTTTCCTTGGGGAGATTAAGCCCCTGATATTCCAGCTGTTCCCTTTCACATCCTTGGATATTGCTAGAAAATAGAGGCATGTGGCAAGTAGGTATGATCCAATCCTTTCATGTGGAAAATAGGCATTTTCCACCTCTGTCTTAAGGCTCTAACGATCGAAACACACATAGGAGTGTGCAAGGACTCGTTTCTACAACGGGATTATGATGTCATAATAGAACTTTCACTATCGCTCACACAGGTACTCTGCAGGAACAAACTCTGGCCTCCTGGCGGGAAACAACAAAGAGAAATGTGGTAGTAACTCCACTCCGTTCCTGAAACTGACTTCACAAGAAGCAGGTCTGAGTTCCATGAGTTTTTCTTTGATGGAGTAATCTATGAATATCAGTGCATCTGCCACTCACTTGAATGGAGCTGGTGGTCAAAAGGAGATATCCAACCTTGGAATAGCACTCCTAGTGTGGAGATTTCTGAAGCATGCAGTGTGCTTTTCTTCATTCAGATGCTAACCATCAGAACATTACCAATATTTCCCCACCGTGTGCCTGTATAAAAAGGGCCGGTTTTCAATAATAAAACAGTCCTCCTCAGGCACAGGGATCATCGAAAATTAATCTGATCCTACATTTGGAAATAATTCACAGAGTTAACCGGGAGTACAGGTCCACTCAGATTCTGAAAATCAGTTTATCCAACACGTTGTAAATTTCAGCTTTTGCTTGGGGAGACAAAGCCCTTGATATCCCAGCTACTCCCTTTCTCTTGCTAGGACGTTGCTAGAAATGAGACACAACTGGCAATTAGGTGTGATCCAAGCCTTTCTTGGGGAGAACAGGCATTTTCCACCTACGTCTTCAGGTTCTAACGTTCCAACTACACATAGCAGTGCGCAAGGGCTCTTTTATGCTACGGGATTATGACGCCATAATTGGACTTTCACTACCGCACACAAAGACACTCTATAGGATCAAACTTTTGCTCCTGGATGTAAATGGCAAAGAGAAAGATGGTAGTAATTTCCACTCCATTCCTGAAACTGCCTTCATAAGAAGCAGGTCAGAGGGTCGGAGGGTTAGCTCAGTGGTTCTGGCGCCTGCCTAGCAAGTGCAAGGACCTGAGTTTGATCCCCAGTTACTACATATAATGCTGGGTGTGGTGGCTCACGCTTGTAATCCCAGCACTCGGGAGGCAGAGACAGGAGCATTGCTGAATTCAGGGCGGTTTGCCTGGGCACCATAGTGAGCTCAGGGCCAGCCTAAACTACAAAGCGTGACACTGTCTCCAAAAAGGAAGATTAATAAATAAAATAAAATAAATGAAATAGATTTAAATAAAAGAAGGAGGTCAGAGTTCCATGTGTTTCTCTTGGAGGGCGTATTCTATGAATATCACTACATCTACCATTCGCTTGAATGGATCTTGTGCTCCAAAGGAGATATCCACCCTGGAATGGCATGCCTACTACAGAGATTACCGAAGGAGGCAGTGTGCCTTTCTCCATTAAGATTCTACCCGTTGGAACATTCCATCTGTTTCTCCAACTTTTGGCCGTACAAGAGTGTGGGATTTTAATAAGAAGACACAGTTCTCCCCTGGTACATAGAACAAGAAGTAACAATTTGTTCTTACACCTAAAAATAAGGAACAGAGTGAGCAGGGAGTACAGTCGCACTCAGATATTCAAAATGTGTTTAGAGCAGCATGGTCTGAATTCCAGCATTTGCTCAGGGAGATTAAGCCCCGGTTATCAAAGATTCTCTGCTTCAATTGCTAATATTTGGCAGGAAAAGTGAGGGATGTTGGAATTAGGTGTTATCCACAAAATTGATGCAGAAAACTGGCATTTTCCACCACTGTCTTCAGGTTCTAACTTTCCAAACAAACATAGCAGTGATCCAAGACGCGTTTCTAAAATGTGATTGTGACATCATAATAGGACTTTCACTACAACAGACAAGGTAGTCTAAAGGAACAAACGCTTGCGTCCTTGCAGTAAATGGCTGAGAGCAGGGTGGTGCTAATTTCCATTCAATTCCTCAAAGGGCCTTCACAAGAAGCAGGTGTGGAATCTAGGTGTTTCTCTTGGAGGGAGTAAGCTATGGATATCACTCGAGCTTCATTCGCTTTAATGGAGCTTGTGGTCAAAAGAGGATATCCACCCATGGAATAACAATCCTAGTCTTTACATTTAGAAAGGTTGCAGTAGGTTTTCCTTCCTTCAGATTCCAACAATGAGAACATTACCACTGCTTCTCCACTGTTTGCCTCTACAAAGAGAGTGGAATTCCATAATAAGGCACAGTTCTCCTCAGGCACAGGGAATATGGAGACTCAATCTGTCCCTTCTCGTGAAAATAAGTTACAGAGTGAGCAGGGAGTACAGTCCCCCTCAGATTCTCAAAGTCAGTTTATATCAACAGGGTGTGACTTCCAGGATTTGCTTGGGGAGATTAATTCCCGGATATTACAGCTACTCCCTTTCTCTTCCTGGGAGAGTGCTAGAAAAGAGAGGTATCAAGCAATTTGGTGTGATCCAAGAATTTCATGTGGAAAACAGGCATTTTCCATCTCTGTCTTCAATGCCTAAGGATCCAAACACACAACACAGTGTGCAAGGACTCATTTCTACAATGGGATTGTGATGCCATAAATGGACTTTCACTACCGTAGACAAAAGTATTCTAAAGAAACAACCCTTACCTCTGGGCAGTCAGTGGCAAAGAGCAGGGAGGGAGTAATTTGGACTCCGTTCCTGAAACTGACTTCACATAATGCAGAGCTGAGTTCGAGGTGTTTGTCTGTAGCTTTTCTTTTCTTTTGTTTTTCAGACGGCGTCTAAATGTGTTGTTCTTGCTGGACTTGAGCTCACTATGTATCCCACGCTAGCATCGAACTCAGCAATCCTTCTACCTCTAACTTCCGAGAGCTGGGATTACCCGCGTGTGCCACAACACCCGTCTCCAGGTTTTTCTCTATGAGTTATTAATCTACGAATATCACTCCAGGTGGCACTGGCTTGAATGGGACTTTCAGTAGAAAGGAGGTATCCACCTGTGCAATAGCATTCCTAGTCCTTTGATTTATAAAGGGGGAAGCGTGCCTTACTTCATTCAGCGTCCATCCATCAGAATATTCCAACCGGTTCTCCACCGTTTGCCCATACAAAAAGTGCAGGCTTTTCTTAATAAGGCAGATTTCTCCTTAGGCATAAGGAACATTGGAAATCAATCTGTCCCTACACTTGAAAACAATTCACAGCGTGAGCAGGGAGTACAGTCCGACTTATACTCTGAAAAACAGTTTAGAGCTACACGGTGTGAATTCCACTTTTGCTTGGGGAGATTGCGCACCGGTTATCCCAGATTCTCCATTTCAAATGCTAATATTTGGCCAGAACTGAGAGGAACGTTGGAATTAGTTGTTTTCCAAGAAATTGATACGGAAAACAAACGTTTTCCACCTCTGCCTTCAGATTCTAACGGTCCACACATACACATAGCAGTGCGCAAGACTCGTATTAACAATGCGACTGTGACGTCATAATAGGACTTTCACTACAGCAGACAAAGGTAGTCTAAAGGAACAAACTCTTGCGTCCTTGCAGTAAACGGCTGAGAGCAGGGAGGTGTTAATTTCCACTCAATTCCTCAAAGTGCCTTCACAAGAAGGAGGTGTGGGTTCTAGGTGTTTCTCTTGGAGGGAGTAATCTATGAATATCATTCCAACTGTCATTCGCTTGAATGCAGCTTTTGGTCAAAAGGAGATATCCAGCAACGTAAGAGCAATCCTAGTCTTTACATTTATGAAGGATGCGGTATGCTTTCCTTCATTGAGATTCTCACAATAAGAACATTACCACTATTTCTCCACGGATTGCAAGTAGATAGAGTGTGGAATTCCAATAATAAGCAGAGTTCTCCTCAGGCACAGGGAACATGGAGAATCAATCTGTCCCTACTCTTGAAAACAATTCAGAGTGTTAATGTTGTACAGTGCAACTCAGATTCGGATAATCAGTTTACAGCTACACGGTGTGACTCAAGCTTTTGCTTGGGGAGATTAAGCCCCTGATATCCCAGCTGTTCCCTTTCACATCCTTGAATATTGCTAGAAAACAGAGGCATGTGGCAATTATGTATGATCCAATACTTTCATGTGGAAAAGTGGCATTTTCCACCTCTGTCTTCAGGCTCTAACGATCCAAACACACATAGGAGTGTGCAAGGACTCGTTTCTACAATGGGATTATGATGTCATAATTGAACTTTCACTATTGCAGACACATGTACTCTACAGGAACAAACTCTGGCCTCCTGGCCCGAAACAGCAAAGAGAAATGTGGTAGTAAATCCATTCCGTTCCTGAAACTGACTTCATAAGAAGCATGTCTGAGTTCCAGGAGTTTTTCTTTGATGGAGTAATCTTTGAATATCAGTGCACCTGCCACTCACATGAATGGAGCTGGTGGTCAAAAAGAAATATCCAACCATGGAATAGCACTCCTAGTGTGGAGATTTATGAAGCATGCAGTGTGCTTTTCTTCATTCAGATTGTAACCATCAGAACATTACAACTATTTCCCCACCGTGTGCCTGTATAAAGAGGGCCAGATTTCAATCATAAAACAGAGTCATCCTCAGGCACAGGGATCATCGAGAATCAATCTGTTCCTGCTTTTGGAAATAATTCACAGAGTTAACAGGGAGTAGAGGTCCACTCAGATTCTGAAAATCAGTTTATCCAACACGT
Source organism: Thryonomys swinderianus (assembly GCA_004025085.1). Classification (NCBI taxonomy): domain Eukaryota; kingdom Metazoa; phylum Chordata; class Mammalia; order Rodentia; family Thryonomyidae; genus Thryonomys; species Thryonomys swinderianus. The sequence continues at coordinate 9,108 of PVIC010029811.1, forward strand.
TGTAAATTTCAGCTTTTGCTTGGGGAGACAAAGCCCTCGATATCCAAGCTACTCCCTTTCACTTGCTAGACGTTGCTAGAAATGAGACACATCTGGCAATTAGGTGTGATCCAAACCTTTCTTGGGGAGAACAGGCATTTTCCACCTACGTCTTCAGGTTCTAAAGTTCCAAATACACATAGCAGTGCGCAAGGACTCTTTTATTCTACGGGATTATGACGCCATAATTGGACTTTCACTACCGCACACAAAGGTACTCTAAAGGAACAAATTTTGCCTCCTGGAGGTAAATGGCAAAGAGAAAGTTGGTAGTAATTTCCACTGCATTCCTGAAACTGCCTTCACAAGAAGCAGGTCAGAGGGCCGGAGTGTTAGCTCAAGCGCAAGCGCAAGGCCCTTAGTTCTATCTCCAGTTACCACATATAATGCTGGGCGTGGTGGCTCACGCCTATAATCCCAGCACTCGGTAGGCAGAGACAGGAGCATTGCTGAGTTCATGGCGGCTGGCCTGGGCACCATACTGATCTCAGGGCCAGCCTGAAATACAAATCGAGACACTGTCTCCAAAAAGCAAAAAAAAAAAAAAATAAAATAAAATAAAATAAAATAAAATAAAATAAAAATAATAATAATAATAAAATAAAAATATTAAAACAAAATAAACATAAAAGAAGGATTTCGGATTTCCATGTGTTTCTCATGGAGGGCGTATTCTATGAATATCACTACATCTACCATTCGATTGAATGGATCTTGTGGTCCAAAGGAAATATCCACACATGGAATGGCATGCCTACTACAGAGATTACCGAAGGAGGCAGTGTGCCTTTCTCCATTCATATTCTACCCGTTAGAATATTACAACTGTTTCTCCAACTTTTGGCCATACAAAGAGTGTGGGATTTTATCAAGAAGACACAGTTCTCCCCTGGTACAGGGAACAAGAAGAATCATTTTGTTCTTACACATAAAAATAAGGAACAGAGTGAGCAGGGAGTACAGTCTCATTCAGATTTTCAAAATCAGTTTAGAGCTGCACGGTGTGAATTCCAGCTTTTGCTTTGGGAGATTAAGCCCCGGTTATCACAGATTCTCTGCTTCAATTTCTAATATTTGGCTGTAAAATAAAGGCATGTTGCAATTAGGTGTTATCCACGAAATTGGTGCAGGAAACTGGTACTTTCCACCACTGTCTTCAGGTTCTAACTGTCCTAACAAACATAGCAGTGCTCCAAGACGCATTTCTAAAATGCGATTGTGATATCATAGTAGGACTTTCACTACAACAGAAAAAGGTAGTCTAAAGGAACAAACACTTGCGTCATTGCAGGAAATGGCTGAGAGCAGGGTGGTGCTAATTTCCACTCAATTCCTCAAAGAGCCTTCACAAGAAGCAGGTGTGGAATCTAGGTGTTTCTCTTGGAGGGAGTAATCTATGAATATCACTCAAGCTTCAATCGCTTAAATGGAGCTTGTGGTCAAAAGAGGATAACCACCCATGGAATAGCAATCCTAGTGTTTACATTTATGAAGCATGCAGTATGATTTCCTTCATTTAGATTCTAACAATGAGAATATTACCACTGCTTCTCCACTGTTTGCCTCTACAAAGAGTGCGGAATGCCATAATAAGTCAGAGTTTTCCTCAGGCACAGGGAACATGGAGACTCAATCTGTCCCTTCTGGTGAAAATAAGTTACTGAGTGAGTAAGGAGTACAGTCCCCCTCAGATTCTCAAAGTCAGTTTATATCAACAGGGTGTGACTTCCAGGATTTGCTTGTTGAGATTAATTCCCGAATACTACAGCTACTCCCTTTTACTTCCTGGGAGAGTGCTAGAAAAGAGAGGTATCGAGCTATCAGTTGTGATCCAAGAATTTCATGTGGAAAACAGGCATTTTCCAACTCTGTCTTCAGGGTCTAAGGATCCAAACACACAACACAGTGTGCAAGGACTCATTTCTACAATGGGATTATGACGTCATAATTGGACTTTCACTACCGTAGGAAAATGTATTTTAAAGAAACAAACACCTCCGAGTGGTCATTGGCAAAGAGCAGGTAGGTGGTAATTTGTACTCCGTTCCTGAAACTGACTTCACCTTATGCAGAACTGAGTTCGAGGTGTTTGTCTGTAGCTTTTCTTTTGTTTTGTTTTCAGACGGCGTCTAAATTTGTAGTTCTGGCTGGACTTGAGCTCACTATGTAGCACAGGCTTGCATCGAACTCAGCAATCCTTTTACCTCTACCTTCTGAGAGCTGGGATTACCCGCGTGAGCCAAAACGCCCGTCTCCAGGTGTTTCTCTTTGAGGGAATAATCTATGAATATCACTCCCTCTCCACTGGCTTGAATGGGACTTTCGGTAGAAAGGAGGTATCCACCTGTGGAATACCATTCCTAGTCCTTTGATTTATAAAGTAGGAAGCGTGCTTTACTTCATTCAGAGTCTATCCATCAGCATATTCCCACAGTTTCTCAACTGTTTGCCCATACAAAGAGTGCAGGATTTCCATAATAAGGCAGACTTCTCCTTAGGCATACAGAACATTGGGAATCAATCTGTCCCTTCCTTTGAAAACAATTCACAGAGTGAACAGGGAGTACAGATCCACTCAGATTTTGAAAATCAGTTTACAGCAACACGGTGTGAATTGCAGCATTTGCTTGGGGAGATTAGGCACTGGTTATTGCTGATTCTCCACTTCAATTGCTAATATTTGACCAGAACAGAGAGGCACGTTGGAATTAGGTGTTATCCAAGAAATTGATGCGGAAAACAGGCGTTTTCCACCTCTGTCTTCAGTTTCTAATGGTCTACACACACATAGCAGTGCACAAGACTCTTATTTACAATGCGACTGTGACGTCATAGTAGGACTTTCACTACAGCAGACAAAGGTAGTCTAAAGGAACAAACTCTTGCATCCTTGCAGTAAATGGCTGAGAGCAGGGAGGTGCTAATTTCCACTCCATTTCTCAAATTGCCTTCACAAGAAGCAGGTGTGTGTTCTAGGGGTTTGTCTTTGAGGGAGTAATTTATGAATATCACTCCAGCTGTCATTCGCTTGAATGGAGCTTTTGGTCCAAAGGAGATATCCACCAACGTAATAGCCATCCTGGTCTTTACATTCATGAAGGACGCAGTACGCTTTCCTTCATTCACATTCTAACAATGAGAACATTACCACTATTTCTCCATCTTTGCCGCTACAAAGAGAGGGGAATTCCATAATAATTCAGAGTTCTCCTCAGGCACAGGGAACATGGAGACTCAATCTGTCCCTTCTGGTGAAAATAAGTTACAGAGTGAGCAGTGAGTACAGTTCCCCTCAGATTCTCAAAGGGAGTTTATATCAACAGGGTGTGACTTCCAGGATTTGCTTGGGGAGATTAATTCCCTGATACTACAGCTACTCCCTGTCACTTCCTGGGAGAGTGCTAGAAAAGAGAGGCATCGAGCAATTAGGTGTGATCCAAGAATTTCATGTGGAAAAGAGGAATTTTCCAACTCTGTCTTCACTGTCTAAGGATCCAAACACACAACACAGTGTGCAAGGACTCGTTTCTACAATGGGATTATGAGGTCATAATTGGACTTGCACTACCGTAGACAAATGTATTCTAAAGAAACAAACACTTAACTCCTAGCGGTCATTGGCCAAAAGCAGGGAGGGGGTAATTTGGACTCCGTTCCTGAAACTGACTTCACCTTATGCAGAACTGAGTTCGAGGTGTTTGTCTGTAGCTTTTCTTTTGTTTGATTTCATACAGCGTCTAAATTTGTAGTTCTGGCTGGACTTGAGCTCACTATGTAGCACAGGCTTGCATCGAACTCAGCAATCCTTTTACCTCTACCTTCCGAGAGCTGTGATTACCCGCGTGAGCCACAACGCCAGTCTCCAGGTGTTTCTCTTTGAGGGAGTAATCTACGAATATCACTCCAGCTGCCACTGGCTTGAATGGGACTTTCGGTAGAAAGGATGTATCCAGCTACCGAATAGCATTCCTAGTCCATTGATTTATCAAGGAGGAAGCATGCTTTACTTCATTCACAGTCTATCCATCAGAATATTCCCACCGTTTCTCCAACGATTGCCCATAAAAAGAGTGCAGGATTTCCATAATAAGGCAGACTTCTCCTTAGGCATACAGAACATTGGGAATCAATCTGTCCCTACTGTTGTAGACAATTCACAGAGTGAGCAGGGAGTACAGTCCCACTCAGATTCTGAAAATCAGTTTATAGCTACACGGTGTGAATTCCAGCATTTGCTTGGGGATATTAAGCACTGGTTATCGCTGATTCTCCACTTCAATTGCGAATATTTGGCCAGAACAGAGAGGCACGTTGGAATTAGGTGTTATACAAGAAATTGATGCGGACAACAGGCGTTTTCCGCCTCTGTCTTCAGGTTCTAACGGTCCAGACACACATAGCAGTGCGCAAGACTCGTATTTACAATGCGACTGTGACGTCATAATAGGACTTTCACTACAGCAGACAAAGGTAGTCTAAAGGAACAAACTCTTGCATCCTTGCAGTAAATGGCTGAGAGCAGGGAGGTGCTAATTTCCACTCCATTCCTCAAAGTGCCTTCACAAGAAGCAGGTGTGTGTTATAGGGGTTTGTCTTTGAGGGAGTAATTTATGAATATCACTCCAGCTGCCATTCGTTAGAATGGAGCTTTTGGTCAACAGGATATATCCACCAACGTAATAGCAATCCTAGTCTTTACATTTATGAAGGACGCAGTATGCTTTCCTTCATTCAGTTTCTAACAATAAGAACATTACCACTGTTTCTCCACGATTTGCCCGTACAAAGAGTTTTGTACTCGGTGGGCAAATAGTGCTAATGTTCTGATGGTTAGAATCTGAATGAAGAAAAGCACATTGCATGCTTCATAAATCTCAAGACTAGGAGAGCTATTCCACGGTTGGATAACACATTTTGACCACCAGCTTCATTCAAGTGAGTGGCAGATGCACGGATATTCATAGTTTACTCCCTTAAAGAAAAACTCGTGGAACTCTGACTTGCTTCTCTTTTCCTTTCAAATATTAGCAATTGAAGCGGAGAATCTGGGATAACCGGGGCTTAATCTCCCCAAGCAAAAGCTGGAATTCACACGGTGCAGCTCTAACTGATTTTGATAATCTAAGTGAGACTGTACTCCTGCTCACTCTGTTCCTTATTTTTAAGTGTAAGAACAAATTGTTACTTCTTGTTCCCTGTTCCAGGGGAGAACTCTGTCTTCTTATTAAAATGCCACAGTCTTTGTACGGCCAAAAGTTGGAGAAACAGATGTAATGTTCTAACGGGTAGAATCTGAATGGAAAAAGGCACACTGCCTCTTTCGGTAAGCTCTGTAGTAGGCATGCCATTGCACGGGTGGATATCTCCTTTGGACCACAAGATCCATTCAAGCGAATTGTAGATGTAGTGATATTCATAGAATATGCCCTCCAAGAGAAACACACGGAACCCTGACCTCCTTCTTTCATTTTTATTTGGATTTATTTTATTTTATTTATTTTTTTATTATTTTGCTTTTTGGAGACAGTGTCTCCTTTGTACTTCAGGCTGGCCCTGAGATCACTATGGTGTCCAGGCAAGCCGCTACGAAATGAGCAATGCTCCTGTCTCTGCCTCCCGAGTGCTGGGATTACAGGCGTGAGCCACCACGCCCAGCATTATATGTGGTAACTGGGGATCGAACTCAGGTCCTTGCGCTTGCAAGGCAGGCACCAGAACCACTGAGCTAACCCTCCGGCCCTCTGACCTGCTTCTTCTGAAGGCAATTTCAGGAATGGAGTGGAAATTACTACCAACTTTGTCTATGCCATTTACCTCCAGGAGGCAAGAGTTGGTTCCTTTAGAGTGCCTTTGTGTGCGGTAGTGAAAGTCCAATTATGGCGTCATAATCCCATAGCAGAAAAGAGCCCTTGCGCACTGCTATGTGTATTTGGAACTTTAGAACCTGAAGACGTAGGTGGAAAATGCCTGTTCTCCACAAGAAAAGCTTGGATCACACCTAATTGCCAGATGTGTCTCATTTTTAGCAACGTCCTAGCAAGAGAAAGGGAGTAGCTTGGATATCAAGGGCTTTGTCTCCCCAAGCAAAAGCTGAAATTTACAACGTGTTGGATAAACTGATTTTCAGAATCTGAGTGGACCTGTACTCCCTGTTAACTCTGTGAATTATTTCCAAATGTAGGATCAGATTGATTCTCGATGATCCCTGTGCCTGAGGAGGACTGTGTTTTATTATTGAAATCCGGCCCTCTTTATACAGGCACACGGTGGGGAAATAGTGGTAATGTTCTGATGGTTAGAATCTGAATGAAGAAAAGCACACTGCATGATTCATAAATCTCCACACTAGGAGTGCTATTCCACGGTTGGATATCTCCTTTTGACCACCAGCTCCATTCAAGTGAGTGGCAGATGCACTGATATTCATAGAGTACTCCATCAAAGAAAAACTCGTGGAACTCAGACCTGCTTCTTGTGAAGTCAGTTTCAGGAACGGAGTGGAGTTACTACCACATTTCTCTTTCCTGTTTCGGGCCAGGAGGCCAGAGTTTGTGCCCGTAGAGTACCTGTGTCTGCGATAGTGAAAGAACAATTATGACATCATAATCCCATTGTAGAAACGAGTCCTTGCACACTCCTATGTGTGTTTGGATCCTTAGAGCCTGAAGACAGAGGTGGAAAATGCCTCTTTTCCACATGAAAGGATTGGATCATACCTAATTGCCACATGCCTCTATTTTCTAGCAATATCCAAGGATGTGAAAGGGAACAGCTGGGATATCAGGGTCTTAATCTCCCCAAGCAAAAGCTTGTTACTTCTTGTTCCCTGTACCAGGGGAGAACTGTTTCTTCTTATTAAAATGCTACACTCTTTGTACGGCCAAAAGTTGGAGAAACAGATGTAATGTTCTAACGGGTAGAATCTGAAAGGAGAATGGCACACTGTCTCCTTCGGTAATCTCTGTATTAGGCCTGACATTCCACGGGTGGATATCTCCTTTGGACCACAAGATCCATTCAAGCAAATGGTAGATGTAGTGATATTCATAGAATACGCCCTCCAAGAGAAACACATGGAACTCTGACCTCCTTCTTTTATTTTTATTTTATTTTATTTTATTTTATTTTATTTTATTTTATTTTATATTTTTTTACTTTTTTTTCTTTTTGGAGACAAGTGTCTCGCTTTGTAGTTCAGCCTGGCCCGGAGCTCACTATGGTGCCCAGGCAAGCCGCCATGAAATAAGGAATGCTCCTGCCTCTGCCTCCCGAATGCTGGGAATAGAGGCGTGAGACACCACACCAGTATTATATGTGGTAACTGGGGATCGAACTCAGGACCTTTCGTTTGTGAGGCAGGCGCCAGAACCACTGAGCTAACCCTCCGGGCCTCTGACCTGCTTCTTGCGAAGGCAGTTTCAGGAATGGAGTGGAAATTACTACCAACTTTCTCTTTGCCATTTACCCCCAGGTGGCAAAAGTTGGTTTCTTTAGAGTACCTTTGTGTGTGGTAGTGAAAGTCCAATTATGGCGTCATAATCCCGTAGCAGAAAAGAGCCCTTGCACACCTCTATGTGTATTTGGATCTTTAGTACCTGAAGACGTAGGTGGAAAATGCCTGTTCTCCCCAAGAAAGGCTTGGATCACACCTAATTGCCAGATGAGTCTCATTTCTAGCAACGTCCTAGCAAGAGAAAGGGAGTAGCTGGGATATCAAGGGCTTTGTCTCCCCAAGCAAAAGCTGAAATTTACAACGTGTTGGATAAACTGATTTTCAGAATCTGAGTGGACCTGTACTCCCTGTTAACTCTGTGAATTATTTCCAAATGTAGGATGAGATTGATAATCGATGATCCCTGTGCCTGAGAAGAACTCTGGTTTATTATTGAAATCCGGCCCTCTTTACACAGGCACACGGTGGGGAAATAGTGGTAATATTCTGATGGTTAGAATCTGAATGAAGAAAAGCACACTGCATGCTTCATAAATCTCCACACTAGGAGTGCTATTCCACGGTTGGACATCTCCTTTTGACCACAAGCTCCATTCAAGTGAGTGGCAGGTGCTCTGATATTCATAGTTTACTCCCTTAAAGAAAAACAACTGGAACTCAGACCTGCTTCTTGTGAAGTCAGTTTCAGGAACTGAGTGGAGTTACTACCACATTTATCTTTGCTGTTTCGGGCCAGGAGGCCAGAGTTTGTTCCTGTAGAGTTCCTGTGCCTGCGATAGTGAATGTTCAATTATGACATCATAATCCCGTTGTAGAAATGAGTCCTTGCACACTCCTCTGTGTGTCTGCATCGTTAGAGCCAGAAGACAGAGGTGGAAAATGCCTCTTTTGCTCAAGAAAATCTTGGATCATACCTAATTGCCACATGCCTCAATTTTCTAGCAATATCCAAGGATGTGAAAGGGAACAGCTGGGATATCAGGGGCTTAATCTCCCCAAGCAAAAGCTTGAGTCACAACGTGTAGCTGTAAACTGATTTGCAGAATCTGAGTTGCACTCTACTACATGCTCACTCTGAACTGTTTTCAAGAGTAGGAACAGATTGATTCTCCATGTTCCCTGTGCCTGAGGAGAACTCTGCGTATGATGGAAATTCCACAATCTTTGTACGCCCAAATTGTCGAGAAACAGTGGTAATGTTCTTATTGTTAGAATCTGAATGAAGGAAAGAATACTGCACCCTTCATAAATATAAAGACTAGGATTGCTAATACGTTGGTGGATATCTCCTTTGGACCAAAAGCTCCATTCAAGCGAATGACAGCTGGAGTGATATTCATAAATTACTCCCTCCAAGAGCAACCCCTAGAACACACACCTGCTTCTTGTGAAGGCACTTGGAGGAATGGAGAGGAAATTAGCACCTCCCTGCTCTCAGCCATTTACTGCAAGGATGCAAGACTTTGTTCCTTTAGACTACCTTTGTCTGCTGCAGTGAAAGTCCTATTACGACGTCACAGTCGCATTGTAAATACGAGTCTTGCGCACTGCTATGTGTGTGTGGACCCTTAGAACCTGAAGAAAGAGGTGGAAAACGCCTGTTTTCCGCATCCATTTCTTGGATAACACCTAATTCCAACGTGCCTCTCTGTTCTGGCCAAATATCAGCAATTGAAGTGGAGAATCAGCGATAAGCGGTGCTTATTCTCCCCAAGCCAATGCTGGAATTCACACCGTGTAGCTGTAAACCGATTTTCAGAATCTGAGTGGGACTCTACTCCCTGCTCACTCTGTGAATTGTTTTCAAGAGTAGGGACAGATTGATTCCCAATGTTCTGTATGCCTAAGGAGAAGTCTGCCTTATTATGGAAATCCTGCACTCTTTGTACGGGCAAACGGTGGTGAAACGGTGGGAATATTCTGATGGATACATTCAGAATGAAGTAAAGCCCGCTTCCTACTTTATAAATCAAAGGACTAGGAATGCTATTCCACAGCTGGATACATGGTTTCTACGGAAAGCCCCATTCAACCCTGTGCCAGCTGGAGTGATATTCGTAGATTAATCCCTCATAGAAAAACACCTGGAGATGGGCGCTGTGGCTAACGAGGGTAATGCCAGCCCTCGGAAGGTAGAGGTAGAAGGATTGCTGAGTTCGATGCAAGCCTGGGCTGCATAGTGAGCTCAACTCCAGCCAGAAATACAAATGTAGACGCCGTCTGAAAGCAAAACAATAGAAAAGCCACAGACAAACACCTCGAACTCAGTTCTGCATTATGTGAAGTCAGTTTCAGGAACGGAGTCCAAATTACTCCCTCCCTGCTGTTTGCCAATGAACGCCCGGAGGTAAGTGTTTCTTTCTTTAGAATACCTTTGTCTACGGTAGTGAAAGTCCAATTATGATGCCGTAATCACATTGTAGAAACGAGTCCTTGCACACTGTGTTGTGTGTTTGGATCCTTAGACCCTGAAGACAGAGTTGGAAAATGCCTGTTTTCCACATGAAATTCTTGGATCACAACTGATTGCTCGATACCTCTCTTTTCTAGCACTCTCCCAGGAAGTGAAAGGGAGTAGCTGTAGTATCAGGGAGTTAATCTCCCCAAGCAAATCTTGGAAGTCACACCCTGTTTATATAAACTGACTTTGAGAATCTGAGTCGGACTGTACTCCCTGCTCACTCTGTAACTTATTTTCACCAGAAGGGACAGATTGAGTCTCCATGGTCCCTGTGCCTGAGGAGAACTCTGCCTTATTATGGCATTCCGCACTCTTTGTAGAGGCAAACAGCGGAGACACAGTGGTAATGTTCTCATTGTTAGAATCTGAATGAAGGAAAGCATACTGCATCCTTCCTAAATGTAAAGACTAGGATCGCTATTCCATGGATGGATATCCTCTTTTGACCACAAGCTCCATTAAAGCGAATGAAGCTCGAGTGATATTCATAGATTACTCCCTCCAATAGAAACACCTAGATTCCACACCTGCTTCTTGTGAAGGCTCTTTGAGGAATTGAGTTGAAATTAGCACCGCCCTGCTCTCAGCCATTGGCTGCAAGGACGCAAGAGTTTGTTACTTTAGACTACCTTTGACTGTTGTAGTGAAAGTCCTATTATGATGTCACAATCGCATTGTAGAAACGAGTCTTGGAGCACTGCTATGTTTGTTTGGAAAGTTAGAACCTAAAGACAGTGGTGGAAAATGCCAGTTTTCTGCATCAATTTTGTGGATAACACCTGATTCCAACATGCCTGTCTTTTCCTGCCAAATATTAGCAATTGAAGCGGAGAATCTGGGATAACCAGGGTTTAATCTCCCCAAGCAAAAGCTGGAATTCACACCGTGTAGCTCTAAACGGATTTTGAAAATCTGAGTGGGACTGTACTCCCTACTCACTCTGTTCCTTATTTTTAAGTGTAACAACAAATTGATTCTTCTCGTTCCCTGTACCAGGGGAGAACTGTGTCTTCTTGTTAAAATCCCACACTCTTTGTATGGCCAAAAGTCGGAGAAACAGATGTAATGTTCGAATGGGTAGAATCTGAATGGACAAAGGCACACTGCCTCCTTCGGTAATCTCTGTAGTAGGCATGCCATTCCACGGGTGGGTATCTCCTTTGGACCACAAGGTAGATTCAAGCGAATGGTAGATCTAGTGATATTCATAGAATACTCCCTGCAAGAGAAACACATGGAACTCTGACCTGCTTCTTGTGGAGGCAGTTTGAGGAACGGAGTGGAAATTACCACCAACTTTCTCTTTGCCATTTACCTCCAGGACGCAAGCGTTTGTTCCTTTAGAGTACCTTTGTGTGCGGTAGTGAAAGACCAATTATGGCGTCATAATCCCGTAGCAGAAAAGAGTCCTTGCGCACTGCTATGTGTATTTGGAACTTTAGAACCTGAAGATCTAGTTGGAAAATGCCTGTTCTCCACAAGAAAGGCTTGGATCACACCTAATTGCCAGAGGTGTCTCATATCTAGCAACATCCTAGAATGAGAGAGGGAGTAGCTGGGATATCAAGGGCTTTGTCTCCCCAAGCAAAAGCTGAAATTTACAACGTGTTGGAGAAACTGATTTTCAGAACCTGAGTGGACCTGTACTCCCTGTTACCTCTGTGAATTATTTCCAAAAGTAGGAACAGATTGATTCTCGATGATCCCTGTGCCTGAGGAGGACTCTGTTTTATTAGTGAAATCCGGCCCTCTTTGTAGAGGCACACGGTGGGGAAATAGTGCTAATGTTCTGAGGGTTAGAATCTGAATGAAGAAAAGCACACTGCATGCTTCATAAATCTCCAGACTAGGAGTGCTATTCCACGGTTGGATAACACTTTTGGACCACAAGCTCCATTCAAGTGAGTGGCAGATGCTCTGATATTCATGGATTACTCCATCAAAGAAAAACTCCTGGAACTCAGACCTGCTTCTTGTGAAGTCAGTTTCAGGAACTGAGTGGAGTTACTACCACATTTCTCTTTGCTGTTTCGGGCCAGGAGGCCAGAGTTTGTTCCTGTAGAGTACCTGTGTCTGCGATAGTGAAAGTTCAATTCTGACATCATAATCCCGTTTAAAAACGAGTCCTTGCACACTCCTCTGTGTGTCTGCATCGTTAGAGCCTGAAGACAGAGATGGAAAATGACTCTTTTCCACAAGAAAGTCTTGGATCATACCTAATTGCCACATGCCTCAATTTTCTAGCAATATCCAAGGATGTGAAAGGGAACAGCTGGGATATCAGGGGCTTAATCTCCCCGAGCAAAAGATTGAGTCACACCGTGTAGCTGTAAACTGATTTGCAGAATCTGAGTTGCACTCTACTACATGCTCACTCTGAATTGTTTTCAAGAGTAGGGACAGATTGATTCTCCATGTTCCCTGTGCCTGAGGAGGACTCTGCGTATGATGGAAATTCAACACTCTTTGTACGCCCAAATTGTCGAGAAACAGTGGTAATGTTCTTATTGTTAGAATCTGAAGGAAGGAAAGAATACTGCGCCCTTCATAAATATAAAGGCTAGGATTGCTATTACGTTGGTGGATATCTCCTTTTGACCAAAAGCTCCATTCAAGCGAATGATAGCTGGAGTGATATTCATAAATTACTCCCTCCAAGAGCAACCCCTAGAACACACACCTGCTTCTTGTGAAAGCACTTGGAGGAATGGAGTGGAAATTAGCACCTCCCTACTCTCAGCCATTTACTGCAAGGACGCAAGAGTTTGTTCCTTTAGACTACCTTTGTCTGCTCTAGTGAAAGTCCTATTATGACATCACAGTCGCATTGTAAATACGAGTCTTGCGCACTGCTATGTGTGTGTGTGGACCGTTAGAACCTGAAGACCGAGGTAGAAAACGCCTGTTTTCCACATCACTTTCTTGGATAACACCTAATTCCAACGTGCCTCTCTGTTCTGGCCAAATATCAGCAATTGAAGTGGAGAATCAGCGATAAGCGGTGCTTATTCTCCCCAAGCCAATGCTGGAATTCACACCGTGTAGCTGTAAACCGATTTCCAGAATCTGAGTGGGACTCTACTCCCTGCTCACTCTGTGAATTGTTTTCAAGAGTAGGGACAGATTGATTCCCAATGTTCTGTATGCCTAAGGAGAAGTCTGCCTTATTATGGAAATCCTGCACTCTTTGTACGGGCAAACGGTGGTGAAACGGTGGGAATATTCTGATGGATA